>JAOPGA020000078.1:0-163062 GCA_026419775.2 Acrasis kona
GGAGCACTAAATCCGGTCGTAGGTTTGAAGAATTTATGTAAATTGAGTTGTCTGGGATCGTTTTTGATAATCTTGCTTTTCTTCTTTATTGTTGGTTTCTTAGGAGTTAATAATTCGCTCTTTTTCTTCCAGGTTGTCGCCCTCTGTACCTCAATTATATCCTTAGGTTCAATTGTATCTAAGGTAGGGACTATTTGACATGAATTTGATTCTTGTATTTCTATAACATTTGCAAATTTTATATCCTCTTTTGCGCTAACAAATCCATATGATAAAGGGGGGCTATCGTCTTCTGAGTTATCGAAATATTTCTTCTCCTCTTCGTGATCATCGTATTGAGGTACTGTAGCATCGTCCTCGTGATAATATAGTTCATCATTCAAATCATCAAGAAGTGCCGATGCTGTTATCATCAAAAAATTTAACGGTAACCCCTTATTACAATCAACCATTGATGAAAACATTGTTGATGGATGATATCCCCCAAAAATAGGCCAACAATTATTGTTTTTCTTAAGCTAAAAAAATACAATAGTGATAGAATCCCGAGCAATAAACGTTAAAATAAATGTTATAATCAATCTTCGGTTATTCAATGTCACAAAGAAGCCATCACTGACAGAGAAAATGAAGAAATCAGAACATATTTTGGAGCTATATAAAAATTGTTTAAGTTCTTTAACAGGACATAATACTCAAGAACAGTTGATTTCGAACCGCCTAAAAACTTATAAGTAACCTCAATCACTTGTTCTAACACTGCTCATAATTGATGTTTGAATTATGTGTAGTCATCTTCTCTTGTTTATAAGGGTTTTGTGTAAAAGATTCAGGTTCACAAAAAAGCAACCAAGAGTAGCTGAATTACCACCACTACTTGTAACCCTTCCTCCAGAGATGATGATAGATGATCATATTATAGATATATCCATATTCACGGAAATGTTAGAAATACGGACTCACTACTCCATCAACTTATCTTTACAGGAATCAAAGCAAAAAGCTGAAGAGCAAGCCAAAAAGGATGAAGAGGATGATTTCAGATTAGGAAGCAATTGTCATAAAGTATGATATCATGGACAGCAAAGAAATAAAGATATGTATAAAACAAATAAAATGAAGCCAACTAATCAATTTGATATGGTCTTAACTTGGTGCTGCTTTTGTTTATTGTACTTGGTATTGCAACTGTTGTTGATGCCAGAGTCAGTACATTAACAATACAAAGGCAACAAGTGTATATTACTATTTGACAACACGTTTAGTTGAGAAAGATAATGCCGGTGATGAATGTGATTCACATTTGAACATTTGAACTTGAATATTTTTATTATGTACATTTTGGATTTTACAAAATTTACAGGAGGGACTGTAAATTCATTTTTATGGTATAAAGGTCAACAGGTAGGCGGGAATTTTTGATGAGAAAGGCCTCTAAAATCTTCCAATCGTAATCATTAAATTCCTCCGCATCAAAACCGATGAAAACCTTCACAGTCGAATTGTGCAGCTGTGCCAAGTCTAAAGTAAGCAGAGTCTCCTCCTCACGGAGGGCATCAAATTCAGATATTAGATTTTCATGCGAGGATGCCTCGCCATCAACTTTTGAGTTCACCTCCTCATAGAAGGTGAACGTAATTGAGGAGTTATTGTAACCTAACAAGTTAGTGTTTGTGGATTAACTTAGAAACATACTTTCAGGTTCGTAACGGTGAACGTGAGTTTTGTTGGTCCAATGCTCTGGCATAACTAATTCTGACATGATTTTATCAAAAGAAAGATTGTATTTTTCTCTGCTTCGGGCGGCTAATTTGTTTAAAGCGAATTCAAATAGACCTATCCCTGCAATAATTATGTAAGGATAGGGAGTGCGAAAGAATCCATCAATGCTGTCTTTTCTTGGACATTGGTTCATCTTCAAGATTTTATGAATTATGAAGTTGACCAATATTTATATATTTCATGTTACAAAAGATTTGCCAATTACACATTGGAACCTGTGGGGATATCTACCATTTCCTTATGTAATGATCGCCATTTTGCTGATGGAAACGAAAGGCACAATCAGACACAATCCTATGCCTTTATAGTTGTGGTGGTTACTTTGGAGTTTTGAGATTCTCAACCGACATATCTAATGTGTAGTGTTTTACTTCTAGTTGGTTTCTTTCTCGAGATCATCGCTTGTAGTGAATGCCATTGATACCTCTTGAGTAGACTGTATCAAAGTCGATGGACACAGTACTGTGCACTGAACCAATAAATGATTGTAAAATAATTACTTCAAGTAACGGGATGCACCCAGTTCGTGGAAGTTCGTTTGATATAAAAACAAGGAAAACAATACTAGACTCAAGCAATCATGACAGAAGCCCAAACCCCTGTATTAGACTATAAATTTCCCATATTGAATAATTTACAGCAAGTTAAAGATGTTATTGGAGACAATAAATTCTTTGCGATAACAAACCGCGGCGAACATACCTTCGTTGGTTATAAATTGGTCACGAAGGACTCCTTCCCCGCAATCTATCACGGAAGTAGCGCAGAGGATGCCTATGTGGCCTCAGTAAGAAGAGAATTAAGAGGGCTAGTCTTTAATTCTGAAACAGGCGATATTGTATCCAGACCCCTACACAAATTTTTCAACCTCGGTGAAAGACCAGACACATCAATTGAAAATGTGGCGGAGCTTCTCACCAGAACGAGAGCGGAGGGACATCCAGTACACGTATTGGATAAACTAGATGGCTCCTTGGTGACTCCAATCTACTGCACTAGTGGGGGCAAAAGAATAAAGTATAGAACAAAAATGTCATACGAACATGATGTTTCAAAGCACGCAGAGAATTTCATTCGCTCAGTCGACAAAGAAGGCGAACATAACAAATATGATACATTCTCAAAAAAGTGGTTAGATGATGGTTTCACCCCAATGTTTGAATTTTTCAGTCCTGAAACAGCCATCGTAATCAACTACAAAACTTCATTTATGACTCTGATTGCAATTAGGAACGTACACGACGGGACATACATTTCATACAATGACATGATTCAATTTGCCAAAGATTACAACATACCCTGCGTAACTGCGCTAGAGTTTACCGTGGATAATACTGCTTCCGACCTGTTGACCATGATTAAGAGCATGACAGACAAGGAGGGGTGCGTGATGAGATTCCATGATGGTACAATGATTAAAATAAAAACTGATTGGTATAGTAGTCTTCACCATCTTAAATCCTCACTTTCATTTCAAAGAGGAAATAAAGATGTTTTAGAAATGATTGTAAACAATCAGGTTGATGACTCTGTTGCTGTTCTGAATACCCAAAAAGAAAAGGATGATTTACTTGGTTATAATGATTTGGTTCAGAATGCCATTTTAAAGTGTGCTAGTGAGTTGGAGGAAGGTTACAAAAGCATTTTAAACGAACATGGAGCAGGAGCGGGGTTTGCACAGTATATCAAGAAGAACAACGAAATGAGTAGTCTAAAGAAGAGTCTTTTGTTTACTTTTAAAAAATTGAGTACAACTGACATTGATTCAGTTGAATTATTAACGCAGGAGATTAAGAAGCTGTTAAATAAGCAGCACAAGCAAGTTTTAGCTCTATTGAATATCCCTGGCTACTTTACCGAAACTGAAGAAGCACCAAATCAATAAAATTTCTAGTATTCATAAATATTGTAATCACCTAACTACACAATCCGAGTTCGAAATAAGATGCCTCGATCGACTTTCAGAGTTGCCACTCTCAACATACATATGTGGGGGGATGTAAAAAATAAAGACAATGTCGAAAGACTAATCGAGTTCATTAGACCCTTTGATCTAGACTTGATCGCAATTCAAGAGGTTATGAACATTAAAAACAAACTAAAAACACTAGCAGATGGTATCGGTATGCCATATGTTGCTTTTGGGGAGGGTTGTTCAGATCGGTTTGGAAATGCGATCATCTCTAAACATCCTTTTGCTGAAGAGACGAATCAAATTAGCACATTTAAAGAAGCAGAGGAACGCGCTATGCTAAGCGTAAAACTCGATTCCAAACATCCATTCATTCAAGACAACAAAGACGTTCAATTCCACTCCATCCATCTGGATCACTCTCGAGAAGAGTACCGAATGGCACAGCTAATAGATATTTTCTCACAAACAACGCCCAGTTCAAAAGACTTCATCATGGGAGACTTTAATGCGTTAGATGAAACCGATTACAGCGAAGATTATTTCAACCAAATCGCGGCAGTTAGAAGAAAGGGACATTGGGAGTCACCGAAATCAGAAGTCACATCCTTTATGAAGAATGAAAAGTACATTGATGTTTGGCGCACCCTCAATCCTGATTCATTGGACATTAGTACTTGTCGATTTAACACGAGAATAGATTACATTTGGCAGAGGGGTCACTTATCAAAGAAATGGAGGATATCTAATTGTAACATTATCCCATCAAAGAAAATCACAGACCACGAATTAGTTTTATGTGTATTTGAACAAGTTCAATCATAAATACACCCATCTCTCCCAGCCGAAATACCTTAGATTACCTTTGTATAAAAGACAAACAAAACCCATCAAGAGCAGTCAAGTCAATCAACTAATAAAAAATTTTATTTTACAATTCGGCGTCAGATAGACTCTTTCTAAGAAGCCTGCTAGATCTACGAGAGGGAGTCAAAACGTACTCCTCCGCATCTTGATATTGATATTTTGTCCCAATTCGGCCTGATCCAATCAGGGCCTTTTTTGGAACTGGTACCATCACATCCACTCTTCCAAGGGTTTGTTCCCACTCAAAGATGTTACTGTGGCGAGCAGTTCTCCTAATGTTTCTGTCGGAGACCTGCTGTACAGTCTCAAACATTTCGTTTTGTTCCTCTTGTACAAATTCTTCTTGAGGTTCGAATTCCTCTTGTTCTTCAAACTCCTCATGCGCTTTGGGCTCTATCTCGAATTCTTCTAGTTCTTCATCGCTTTCGAAACTCTGATTGGCGCTGTGAAATCCATCATCGTCGCTTTCGATATCCATGTTTGGTAACATGGTCATATCTAACGTGTTGTTGAAAAATACGCTTTGGTTTACAGAGTTTGGTTCTAATGTCAATAGATCGTCGTCGTTGTTGTTATTTTCGTTGTTGTCGTCGGCACCAAATGGACTCATTCGGATCACTCCCTCTACAGAGTCCTCTTTGTAGTGATTCACTTGCGACCACACTACATTTCTCTTGAAAGGCGTCCTGGGAATGTCCTGGTAATCATCGTCTTCGCTACAATACAAACTCTCCACTTCATCATCCTCTGCAAATGTTCTAACCTTGTATTCTCCATTCAACGATGGTCTCTTTGGTGTTTTGACCTTGAGAATGGATCTTGGCGTCTGAACTTTTGTGGGCTTTGCAGAGATTGGAGTGCTTGGGGCAGCCGTGAATGCAGGTGCAATGTTTGAGGAGCGACGACGTGTTGGTGGTGATCTATTCACGTCAGTGTTCAAGTCGAAATGAATTTGTTCAGGACTGGTGGGTAGTAATCTTTTGACGCCTGGCGTGGCAACCCTAAAAATGTTCGACGTCGATGTGTCTCTACTTTCGGTGCGTGGCGTGAAGGATACAGAGCGATCTGCAGTTGAAGAGCCAATGTCTCCGAAGGGGGTAATCGGAACTCTCTGTGGTGGTGATTCAAATGTGAACTTTTTCCTTGGTGTCGAGAAGAGTGTTTTTCGTGTGGCCTTTGGTAGATCAGATTCCTCCATGTCAAAGTCTGATGTGATGTGGTCAATCACTTCTATTACTTCGCTCAAGGAGTTCACACTGCCCTGTGTGGTGTTTTGAATGTAACTGGCAGAAGAGATGAGGTAATCGTCGTCATCTTGTGCCCTGTCAACGGGTTGGTTCTCCTTATTTTGTAAGCTATTATTTAATGAACCCTGGACAACTACATTCTTGATTTCAGGAGAGGATTGCATAATGTTTGCCATGTAGGCTTCTATAGCTTGGTTGAGCTTTTCTCTAGGTTGTGCCTCATTAGCTAAACCTTGCTCAAAAATCTTCAAGACATCATCAGCGCCACTCCATTCTTGCTCGCAGTGAGCCTTACATACCCAAAAGTATGATGACTTTGTAGCTTTTGATTTGAATTCGGCCAAAATGTCTTCAAACATCTTGTCACAACCAACACGATCCTTCTTTTTGCACTTTTCAAGAGCCTTCTCCAGTTTAGCAGCTAACGGGTTTGTCCTGGGTGGGACCTTCTCAACTACTGGGGTGGCCATCAATCTTACACTACTTGGCGTCTTGACGGGTGTCATTAGAGGCTTTGTCTTCTTTGCACTTTCTCTGATTTTTCTCCAGTCCAACAATTCTTGGTATCGTTGAGATGAATTCGGTGGTACAATGCTTGTATTGTTGACTCGCAGGGGTGTACTCGGAATTTGAGTTTCGACGACAATACTGTGCCTAGGGTTTTTTTGAACAACAGTAGACTTCCTTCGCGCTTTATCATTGTTTACTTTTGATATGGATTTTCTTGTAGACAAATCTGCAAGCTTAGTTGACATGGACTGCCTGCTCGAAACAGAACGTCTTGGTGTTTTTATAGTGCTACCGTTGATAGATGTTGTTGACATCATAGATGTATCAATCGCATGCTTCAAGAGAATTTCTCCCCTCCTTCAATAATAAGACGACAAGTAGTAAATATATCATACTTTTTGTTTCTATCCTCGATAAACCTTTTGAGTTTTTCTCTTCTTGACACCTGAAGCTCCACATTCTTCTCATCCGTTGTCTGCTTCATTTTAAATTTTGTTTAACGGAAAAAAATGGAGGCAAAAGTTTATTTTTAGGGGTTAGAAAAAATAAAAATTACAAAAAATTCAAAATAAAATAGGGCTTTATATCCATCACAACAACTCAAAGTGATTTAAAAATCAAACAAAAAACTCCATTTGTCTTTACCTCTCATCACAGTTCCATAGTTTCCTACACTTCCAACCGACACTTGTCTTATCTGTATGGTGCAGTTGTTCGTGGCAGACACAGAACCTTTCAGTACAGTGTTCATCACATCACGGTCTATATCATCATGTGCAACTGTAATGTGTGGTTGGAATTGCGAAAAAACATTCGGCGAYCCAAAATCTTTAATCATTTTCTTCTTGAGAGATTTTATTGGCTCTGGTAGTTCGTCAATCCATGAAGGTGCTTGCATTTTTGCTCTTTCGTCAATGTAAGGATACGTTGCATTCACGATTCTGTCGGATAATTCTTGAAGGCATGAAGGGTTGTTGGTATCCCATAGAGCGTATGTATTGGTGAGTGTAGGTGGGTTGAGTCTTGGATTGGTTTGTAATAAGCAGTCATACTTGTAATTAGACAATGTTTGGTTAAGACTCTTGTAAATGTCTTTTTCGTGCCTTATGTAGAATGTAGTGAGGTACATTGTGAGGTGAGGTTCTGAAGTCGCAACAAGGTCTATTTGCTGTTGTGGGTCGTAAGAAGTGATGAGTCGGTTGATGCGTATCGCTTCATCAGCGCAGCTCTGTCCAAGTTTAATGTGAATGTTGAGAGTGAAGACTTGTTTGTTATGGTCAGCTTCAATTAGCTCGACGATTAAAACAACCACTCCGACAAAAGCTAAAAAGAGCACTAGAATAAGAAAAACTTTTATCATTGACCTCCATAAGGGCTCCACATCCTTCTTTTTTTGCTTCACATCCACATAATTGGTGTTTGGTGGTGGTGTTTCGACAGATACTTCTACGTTTTGATAACCGCTCCCATCGTCATATATTATATTGGATCCATAGTCAGCATCTCGACTCGCCCCAAGCACATTGGTGGACATTCACAGAACTCTTTGTAAAATTTTCAAATTCAACAAGTGGACGGGGTTAGAATAATTGAAGTGCATGCAGTTTTATACCCCTCGGTACAAATAGTGATATCTGTGCTTTACTATCCAACATATCTTTTCACCTTTTCAACAAAGAAACGATGTATAGTACAACATTCTTATGATTTTCACGGTCTATGACACGAACTGGAAGCGAAACAGAGAAGTTAGTTATTATTGAGGACTAGTCGTTAAGTTGCAACATTGTTCATCGAGTATCAAAAACGATGCGGAGTATGATTAAAGAAGTAACATTTACAGTCAACATTTTGAACGATGACCAACTTTTATAATCTAAAACCTATAAAAGAATCGATCATCTTCAATCCACCAGAACCAAGTTTTAAATTACACGTTTACACGTGCAGGGCATTGTGAATGAAATTGGACAGATGAGAATTTTTGAAAATAAATGTCCAATTTGTATGTGCCTTCTTTGTACTAATAACTAATGTACACTTTAGATGACGTGCTCGTGTTGTATGTTTAGTTTACTTGCACCTATAAAACTAGTCATAGATCAGAATGGATAATTAGGTACTGGTAGAACGTGGCATGAATTCTCACCGAATCATCCCTAACTCACTTTATATCCAAAAATCGCTTATTAATATATATTTCGATAGTCCTCTTAGGCTAAACCTTTTTTTAGACCAAAACACGACTACAAATACATGTAATTAGTTTACCCGATCGACAAACATAAAAAATGCTAAACACAATACTTCGCAGAAGCACTCTTACCATCTATAAACAAGTTCCCTCTGCTATCTTTAATGGTGGACATAAACTGTTCAACCCTGCTGTATTCAAGCATCAATATAGCACCGTCCCTGTTATTGAAAAAAGTAACTACTCCAAAATCAGTTCTGGAAACTTGAGCACAGTTTGGTTGGATGAAAACAAAGCCCCAAAATTCGATTCGCTAAAGAAGGACATCGAGGTTGATGTCTGCATTGTTGGTGCAGGAATGGCTGGTATCCAAACTGCATATCTGCTAACCAAACAGGGTAAGCGAGTTGCATTATTTGAGGTTAGTATTAGCTTTTAAAAACTCTTTTTAATTTTTCTAGAAAGGAGAATTATGTAGTGGTGAAACTGGCAGGACAACTGCTCACATTATGACATCATACGATGATCGCTATTTACACATGAAAAAGAATCATGGAACGGAAGGTGCAAAGTTAATTGCAAGTGCAATGGTTGAAGCAGTTGACATGATTGAGTCCATTTCAAAAGAAGAAAACATTGATTGTGAATTCAGAAGAGTCAAGGGATACCTATTTCTATCACCTGAGGATCAAAAGACACAGCCAAAGCTAATCGAAGAAGAATTTGATGCATCTTTACAATCCGGTCTCCAAGTTAAAATGGTTGAGAAGGCACCCATCAGAGATTACAACACTGGAAAAAGTATACTATACCCTGACAATGGCCAATTCGACCCTCTCAAGTACCTATTTGGCGTAGCAAAGGCTGCAAGCACCAGAGGAGCTCAAATCTATACAAACACAACCATTACGGACTTTAAAAAAGATCAAGTCGAAACCATTGATGGACACAAAGTCAAGTACCAACATCTTGTAGTGTGCACAAACTCTCCCGTCAATGCAGGACTGACTACTCACTCTTTAATCGAGGCCTATCGCAGTTACGTCGTGTGCGCAAAGGTACCCGCTGGTTACGTCGAAGAAGCACTCTTTTGGGACACAATGGACCCTTATCATTACGCTAGACTTCAACATCCAAAAGATCATGAAGGTTTCAACACATTAATCATCGGTGGTGCTGATCACAGAGTTGGAGAACAACATCGAGATCAAGAATACATTAACCAACAATTCCAAGAATTAGAGGAATGGGGAAGGGAGAGATTCCCACAGATGGGAGAGGTTGTGAGCGCATGGAGCGGTCAAGTACAAGAACCTACAGATGGGTTGCCAATGATTGGACACGCACCTTTTGACAAGAGCAACGTTTTATACATTACTGCCGATTCTGGTCAAGGAATGAGCAGCTGCACTTATGGCGCTCAATTGATTACAGACATTATCATGGAAAAACCAAACAAGTTGGAAAAACTTTTGCAACCTGGTCGTGGTAGATTACTTGCCAGCTCAGAGGTGGTCAAGAATGCCGTTGGTACGTTCAAAGAATACACCGAGTGGTTATCAAAGAGTGATGTGAAGAATGCTGATGAGATTAAAAATGATGGAGGTGCTGTTTATAGAAAGGAAAATGAATTGGTAAAGACTGCTGCTTATAGAGATCAAGAAGGAATATTGTACGAAATGTCAAGCGTCTGCACTCATTTAGGAGGTATTGTGGTGTGGAACGAAAGCGAAAAATCATTTGATTGTGGATGTCATGGATCGAGATTCGACAAGTTCGGGAATGTGATCATGGGTCCAGCCATCAAGCCACTATCTCCTCTTAACGACAATGCAAAGTCAAAGCAAAACTTATAAAATGTATTTTTTAGTCTTTTTTGTTTCCATCATGTGCAGTCATTTGATCAATCCAATTCACACGTGCTCTACATTCTGGGAATGCTACACTTGGTCATCGTTACCAATTATTCCTTGAAATCTTCCAAACTGCGGACGGATTGTTTTGAAAGGACATTAATATTCGTTATGGCCTTTACAACTACGGTGACCAATAGGATATTTTAACATTGTCAAACGTCTCACTAGATTAGCACGGTAAAAATCTGCACTTCAAACCAACACAAACCATGAATACATTCGTTGAAGCCATAGCAAAAGATGACACTGATAGCTGGGAGCAACGCCTAAAACCCAAATCAGCACTCAAAAATGAGATGCCAAGAGGCTACAGCAGGAAAACGATCGACGAAAGGTGGAAAATCATCATGTCCAACAGTAAAGTGAGTCAATCCGATATGGGAGAAGACATTCAAAGCATCTTGTTCGATAAAATCACCGAGAGTCAAACAATGCTATTCAAGGACAATATTGAGAACTTTGTTGGTACGGTCAAGGTGCCTTTAGGTATTGCAGGTCCCATTCGTGTCAACGGCATGCACGCTCAAGGAGACTTTTTGGTGCCCCTGGCCACGACCGAAGCCGCCCTCGTCGCCAGCATCAGCAGAGGCATCAGCGTGATCAATCAATCGGGCGGTGCGACGTCCGTTGTAATTATGGAGGGTGTCAACAGAGATCCATGCTTCCAGTTCGAAGACATGATCCAAGTTGGTAAATTTTTGGCATGGAGCGCTTCTCAGTTCAAGGAATACAAAACAGCAGCCGAGAAGACCACCCGCTTCGGCAAACTCATAGATATAAAGTATGTATGCGAGGGTAACGATGTTCACATCAAGTTCGTCTATGTAACAGGAGACGCCTCTGGTCAAAACATCACCACCATCGCCACCGAGGCCATTGTGGAATACATCATGGCGAACTCGCCCATCAAACCCACAAAGCACTTTTTGGAGGGCGGAATGAGCGGCGACAAGAAGGGAAATCAAGTGGTGATGAGCTACGTGAGGGGAAGAAGAGTCATTGCCCAGTGCAACGTGCCCGACGATGTCATCATCAACACTTTACATGTCACTCCGGAGCAATTGATGGACGCCACCAGCATTGGAACCAGAGGAGTCATGATCTCCGGTGCCATCGGAGCCAGCTGTCACTTTAGCAACGCCATCACTTCCATGGCCATCGCTCTGGGTCAAGATCCTGCTTGTGCTGCCGAATGTCACGTAGGTCTGTGCCGCACCACTAGACTCAAGGGATCCGTTCAATTCAGCGTGACCTTACCTAATATTTTGGTCGGAACCGTCGGTGGAGGAACGAAGCTGCCCAGTCAAAAGGCATGTCTAGAGATGATGGGATTGTTTGGGAATGGAAAGGCCAACGCTCTAGCCGAAGTGATGGCTGCCGTCTTGATCGCCGGAGAGATTTCGTTGGGCGGTGCTATCATTAGTGGAGACTTTGCGCGCGCTCACAAGATTTTGGCACGTGACACGTCGGAGCCAATCAACCTTGAACAGGATTCGTTAGATGAGGCCTTCAACAAGGCACAGGCCCAATTAGTCAAATTAAATCACTTACCAGCTAGAGATCAAATCATGAAGGTTTATGGATTGTACAAGCAAAGCACCGTTGGAGACATTAACATCGATAGACCTGGTTTCTTCAGTACCGATATAAAGGGAAAGGCGAAACACGATGCTTGGGAAAAGTATAGAGGAACACCAAAAGAAACCGCCAAATTGAATTATATCAAATTAGTGCAAGAGTTGGTTGCTAACGATGCAAGCATCAGTGCGTAATTGTTTCAATAAATAATTGTTTGTAAATAGTTGCTTCGTTCTGTCTCTCTCAATGACTGGTTGTGATGGGATTGATGCTGTGTGGGTTGACGGTCGTTGTTCAATGACGTAAATGTTGATGTCGTTCCACTCATGTTCTCATTGTTTGAGATTCGTTCTTCATCTTGGTATTTCTGACTGTTTGGTAAATCCGAATGGAGATGGTTTTGTCGCGTGGTAAAGTGTTGTAACGGAAATATAAACACACGTGGTAGTGTTCTGCTAACTGCCTGAGTACTAGTACACATTGAATGAAGCAGCAAGAAAGTAGTTTGGTCGATCCAACGTGTTCAACAACACCAAAGCACACATTTTTAATAAAAGATTTAGATACCAATAGCACACCACTTCGGTCTGAAGAGAAAAGTGGAAAAGATTACTTATTTAAAGTAATTAACATGAAGCTAGGCTCAGATGAGCCTGCAAACTCTGATAAGAATTCATTTTACACAAATTTGTTCTACGTACAACAAGAGAAAATAAAGTTGCTAACTGCAGAGGTTGCAGAAGTGACGCTTCATAAAAAAGAGGTTAGAGAAAATTCTCGCGCGTGTAAGAGTTGAACTAGAGAAGTTTGTTGGTGAACCACTAATAAATAGAAGTGAAAGTCCAGAGGCCAATGCACAGGAAGAAGTTAACGATGTTGTATTTAAAGAACCTGAATCAACTCTATCACCGCCATCCCCAGTAAGCCCAATTACCCCTCCCGAGGTTGATGAAGATCCACCTCAAAAGAGAGCAAGAACAAGTAACGAGGGTTTAAAATCGGCTAAGGCCGAGAAAAAGAATACTAGGAATAGAGGCTTTGATGAATTGCCACCAGAAGTAAGCCAGTTAGGAAGCGACAAGTTCGTAAAGTGGAATAACCAATACTATTTGGTTTCTAGGGCTTTTACGGACAAGAGCAAGCTAGCACATCTTAAAGATAAGTACGAATCTACCAGTAGGTCATCTGCCTTCATACTACTACAGAATAACGACCTCCGAAAGTTAAAAAATTCAAAATAGTAATGTGCCAGGTCATGCAAGACAATTGTCTCTATACACAGTCCCTTTTGTTAAATATTATTTGGAAAGAGCAAAACTGTAAAAATAAATGTGTGAAAAATAATTTAATTTGAGTCTTTTGTGCAAATGCGAACATCACAAAAAACATTTTGATGTTGTAATTTTAAAAGTTGGTGTTTGTTAAGGCAGTGGCTTAATGTGTGTACTTTCATCAATCTAAAGTTGACCCTACTTGTGCTCTCAAACAATAAAAACATGTTTTGGTTGATGCGCTGAATCTCCACGACGTCGTCTATAATACAGAATTGGAGCAAGAAATGGCCGGTCCACTCATAAAGGCAGTACTTGTTGTTGGTGCGCACACAAACAACATTAGGTTTCAATGCAAACACATGTGAGGCATTCCAAGCCTTGGCTGTGCTTTTATAATATTGTTTTCTTCTAAAATTAAGAATGCGTACCTCACCATATTCCAAAGTGGCGATTAAATCATTATCTAATTGTGACACTGAAGTTACATATCCTATCGTATTTATTTTAATGATGCGGTCACCGGTATTGGGGTCATAAATGTGCATGACCTTTTTCACTAGCTGCATGGGAAACCTTGGTATAACTGCAATCGCTCCGTCCATGAGTACTTGCATGCAGTTGATGCCTTCTGCTTTTGGGATGCATATTACTCTTAGTGTCTGGCGTGTCATTAAGTCATAAATGTATATTCTAGCTCCTTTGTATTCGTCAGAGAAGACTACAAATCTACTCTTGTAAACTTGGAGGTGCTTGATGTGCTTAACTTTGGAAAATAAAATGACACGAGCCTCGCTTGGTAGGTCGTATAGAATAAAACCAGTACGACTCGGATTAGTTGTAATGTATTGACTGCTGCTCACAACAAATCCTTCAGTGTTTACATCGAGGGTGGGAAGGTCTCCCAGATAACTGACTCCCTTTGCTTGTGATATAAGATTCACGTGCGCAGTGTGTGGATTTGGACGGCTGAGGTAGATGTGTCCTATATCATCGCCTTTGAACAGCTCTGTACTTGAGATAGACATTTTGTTTCTGCATATCATATGCTCATGGAAGGTTTTGGGTTGTTCAACTGGGTACGAGTGCTTCTTCTTTGAAAGTGACGAACCCATCAGTCATTGATGTTTGTCGGTAATTTAATTTACAAATCAACAAGAACTTACAGAAAGAAGTCAAGCTAAAAAGGAAAGCACATCAAAAAACTGAATGGTTGGCCTGGCCATTTAAATCTATTGTAAAAATGATTACAATAAACAATCATGAACGAGGACACATTCAAGATCGCGGAGGGACTTATATCTTCGAATTATATCAGACAGTCCCAACAGGCAGTTCAAACGCGTCAAAGATTATTCAAAACATTAATCTCTCAAAGAACAATGCCTGAGGTTGGATGGAGTGATCAATCGATCGAAATTTTTCTACAACAGTTATCTCAAATGGACACAAACAACTACATTGGAAATGTTGGGGTGGGAGAGCGCGAGGGTAGAATTTATTCCTCAATGGTTTCGAGCAGGCACTTTGGTTTCGCTCATGGAATCGGAAGAAGTGGAGATGTGAGTGAAAATCAACCAAAAGCAGCAGGCAGTTCGCTTCTACTAACTCTTACAAATTATCTCGCACTCCACGCTCTAAAAATATCAGGCGCAGAGCAAACTAAAAAATGCCTTGTTGTTCCTATTGCAACAGGAATGAGCATAGCACTGGTTCTCTCGGCATTAGGTGCACAACACAAAAAAACTCATCCGAACACTCCCAAGCCCCGCTTTGTTCTATGGTTCCGAATTGACCAGAAATCTGTTTTAAAATGTATACAAACGGCAGGTTATACGCCAATTGTTATAGAGAATGTTGAGAACTACAACATTTCTCAAAATGAAAAGAATTCCTCTGACCAAGATGCTGTTTGTTCTAATTTAACTTTGCTCGAAAAAAAAGTAAACGAAATTGGCGTTGAAAACA
The DNA here is from genome assembly GCA_026419775.2 of Acrasis kona. Lineage (NCBI taxonomy): Eukaryota > Heterolobosea > Eutetramitea > Acrasida > Acrasidae > Acrasis > Acrasis kona. Next base: position 15,246 of record JAOPGA020000078.1, read on the forward strand.
TTTTATGTGTGCTGTCCACAACTAGTTGTTTTGCTCCGAGATTACCTGATCTTGTCATTCCCATTTCCAAATTATGTAAAAAATATGGCGTGGCTCATGTCGTTAATAATGCTTACGGCGTTCAATGTGAAAAGACCATGAAGAGAATATCCAGTGCAATGACTTGCGGTAGATTGGATGCTTTTATTCAAAGTACAGATAAGAATTTTATGGTACCTGTTGGGGGAGCAATTATTGCATCTTCAAATGTTGATTTTATAAATACCGTGGCTGGCACATATGCAGGAAGAGCGTCCATGAGCCCAATTCTTGACTTGTTTGTTACTCTGTTGTCAATGGGAGTCAAACAATGGAAAGCACTCTTGAAAGAAAGAATTGAATTGCTTCCATACTTTAAAGAAAAAATTAATGCACTATGCGTAAAGCATCAAGAGAGTTTGTTATATACGGAGTCAAACACAATTTCATTCGGTACGAACCCTTCTTTTTTAATTTTGTAACTGTATTGTAGCAATGACTATGAATAGTTTTGGAAGTGATCCAACGAGGATAGGATCACAACTATTCTATAGATGTGTTTCAGGTCCTAGAGTAGTAAACAAACACACAAAGAAGCGTGTTGTTGATATTGATTTCCAAGGTTATGGTTCTCATACTAATAACTATCCTCACCACTACATGACTATGGCCTGTTCTATTGGCATCAAGAGAGAGGAGATTGACGAATTTGTAGTCATTTTGGATAAGGTGTTAACTAAAGCTACATAAAAAAGTACTTAATTAAAGAAGATAATCAGTTGTAAATCATTGTATTGTTTATAGTTTAAGACTTAACTTCTTAGTTATGAAGGTAATTGTCTTTAGGAGATAAATTGAAACATCTAATATTTCAGTTGACTATTGACATGTCGAATATATCGGAGTCAGCACTCACCTGTAGCCCTTGGTTTCGTGTGAACACACACTCACCAAGAAATGCGGACCCGTGCGAGTGGTTATACTTTTCGTACTTTTCAGCCATCATAGCAGGATTAATTGTATTGTTCGGAATAGTGTCTGTCGTAATCAGCATTGGATTCTTCCTATTCCGTAAGTGTGGTTTATGTGGAGGTTCCAAACCACAAGAGGCCTACGAGGAGAACATTCAAAATAGACATACATTTTTCTACTCCTTCGTGGCCTTCTTGATTGTAATCATTGCATTGGCAGGCATTGGTTCAGGGACCTTCCTAACCATTGGCGTGACGCAAACAGTACAAGAGGCAGCAGGAGCAGCTCGAACAGCAAGTGAATCACTCAAAGCAAATGCCTTCAACTTGAGTGACGTTATACCAGCAGTGCCCGCTTTATCGAAGCAATTTGTCAACTTTACAAACTCGTTAAAACCGCTATTGTTGGATGGAGATGAAGTTGTGTCCGTGAGTGCCTCCCAAGCAATTGAAACATCCCATTACTCACAACTGGCGACAGAAAAGGTCGAAGTTTTAACAAACGAAATCACCCACTTGAATGAACTTTTAACGACATACATCAATTCCTCACCTCTCAATCTCTCTCGAGTCCTTCCAACCAACATCGACCTCTATTCTGAATTACATCTTTTACGAAAATTCACATCCATGCAAAATAGCACATCACACATTGAAGAAATCACATACGCTTCACAAAACCAAACAAGTGAATTATCAACAAAAATCAACCAAGCTGATTATTTATTAAATGGATATCCCAAAGCAGCAGTTGACTCCTTCGAATACACAATTGACTTTTTCAACGCAACCGTTTATGATTTGTTAGAATTGGAAGAAAACATTAGGTACTATTTAAACACATCACGTTTCCACGACAAGGTCAACTATGCATTTGTGGCTGTTGGCGTGTTGTTCGTCGTCACGTTGGCTGCAGTTATGGTTTGTTATTTTGTATTTGCGATCATCGGCACCACGCGCGTGAGATCGGTAAGTGCCATGAAGTGTAGCGCGCTTTGTAGTATGTTTTCGGTGTTATGGTTTTGTTTGGCTGCGGCTGTCTTGGTTGGGTTGACCATGATCAATATATCTTATTGTAAGAACGGAAGAAACGAAATGTTGAACCCTGATTTATTATCTCGTGATTTTGTAATTTCTCATTCTAATTATTCTAAAATGTTGAACTTGACCTACGGAATTTTGAAATGTACCGAGGGTCAATCTCTTGTAGATGTTGCACTTCGATTGTATCCTGATCGTAATGTTAGTTTTTTGGATCCTAGATTTAATAACTATACTTATACTGCGTTGAATGATATAAATGATGTGGTTGTCGTCACCGGTAATGTTTCTGGTGTCGGTCAGGATTTGGTTGACAGAACGAACAAGTTTTATGCTTTGTTACAAAATATTCAAAATACTTTTAATAGCGATCTTGATGACTTTGTTAAGAAAGCGGTATTGACTCCATTGAATAATGATAATTTGTATGAGATTGATAATTCAATTGTGTTTTCCAAATTTGATTCTCTAATTGTTGACATTAATAATGTTACCCTACCGAAATTAGATTTGTATTATGTTCGTGACAATGTGAGCTTATTTAACAATGATGTTTATTTGAATAACACAAGGTTGACACCTGATGAAATAAATATATTGTCCGGACTTGACTCTGCAATTAGACCAACAACTCAAGTTTACGATAATGTATTAGTGTTGAGAACTCAGATATTTGATTGGCTAACTACCAAGGCTAGATCTCAAACTTATTTGAATAACTTCCAATTCCCCATATTGACCAGTTCGTTCAACCGCGTGAGTGAAGGAATTAAATCTTTGGTTCAAACAACAGAATCCATCAGATACAATCTAAACAATGTAGATATGGTTACGTTCCAAGAAAGGTTGTTTGCTGTAACTAATCATACAAACCAATTTATTCAAGAAACTCAATGTCATGATATTGGTGATGGTGCTAGAAAGTTCGAAAGTAACGTGTGCAGCGTGGTGCTTCCTAGTTTGATCGTAACTTGTGTGGCCGCCTTCCTTATTGCATTCTTACTTTTCGTTGTGTTCCCTCTATCCTTGGTTACTGGTAAGAAGTATGCCAGCGATTACTCAAGCGAAAATGTTTCTCTGCTGGAAGAGAGATCCAACCAAATTTATGGAGACAGATATTAGAGTTTTGTTTGTTCAATAAAAACAATTTACAAAAAAGATAAAACAAATTATTTTTATTCATCAACTTGGCTATACTCTTCTAACTCTCTTACAACCTGACGTGGCTCCTCCTCTTTAACCAAACCTCTCTTTTGTGCAATCAACAACAAACCTCTTGTTACAATTCTCACTAACAAACTGAAGGGAATGCACAACAAACCAATTATGATGCTTATTCCCCATTGAGCCAAGCTCAAAGGTCTAGTGTTGGCGAATCTACCAAGGAACTCTACAATAATCACTTGGAAGAATGCAGTTACAACAAAGATCAACAAGAACATGACACTCTTGTGAATATTGGCCAAGATGTTGAATTCCATGTTAATCTTACGGCAGTTAAATTCATTAAAGGCTTGACAGAACACAAACACGTTAAACACAATGGTATTATTGGTTTGCATATCAGCTGCCAAACAACTGACGCTTCCATCAGCATTTGTAATGCACAACTTGGAAGTACCAAGATAATAAATAGTCATGCACACAATCAATTGATAAACGCTCTGAGTAATAATGTTCACCCACATGCGCCAAGTAAACAAACTAGCATTTCTGCCAATAGGTTTACGATTCAACAACTCATCAATCGGTGGTTCGGTTGCCAAAGCCAACGCAGCAAACGTGTCCATGATCAAGTTGACCCACAACAATTGAACAGCAGTGAGAGGAGGATCCATGGCCTTTTTTGCGCCAGTGGTCGTCTCCTGTGGCAACAAGAAACTAGTCAAAGAAGCAATAATCGTAATGACGAGCGCAACAATGTTGACCGTCAGTTGGAAGGTTAAGAATTTACGAATGTTTTCAAAAATACTTCTTCCCCACAAAACAGCTTTTACGATGGAGGAGAAGTTATCGTCGGTGATTACAATATCGGATGCTTCCTTTGCAATTTGCGTTCCGGTCAACCCCATGCTCAACCCAACATCAGCTTCCTTCAAGGCGAGACCATCGTTGGTACCATCTCCAGTCACGGCGACGACCTCTCCCAACGCTCTCAAGCGACTCACGAGGCGATACTTATCGTCTGGACTCGAGCGCGCCAACACCTGCAATTTGGGCAACACCTCATCTAATTCCTCGTCGCTTAATTTTCTAAAATCAGGTCCCTCCATGGCGACTCCGCTGGAATCCAAGATTCCACATTCGCGCGCAATGTGTTGAGCGGTTAGAATGTTATCTCCGGTAACCATCCTGACGACGATTCCTGATTTCTTGCATTGGTTGACCGCACCGGTCACTTCGGGTCTGAGTGGATCTTTGATTCCAACGATGGCAATCAATGTCAAATTGCTCTCCGCCTCATCTTGTTTCCTGTCGTCCTCTTCGTCGTCGTCGTCGCTGAATCTGGTGCTGGATGGTAACGTCTTGTAGGCCAACGCCAACGTGCGTAGACCTGCTTTGGCCATGACTTCGATCACATTCTCCTTGATGTGTTTTTTGCGCTTGTCGTCCAATTTGATGCTCTCGCCCGATTCGTTCAATTCGGTCCTGCACATTTCGAGCACAATCTCGCTGGCACCCTTGCAATGTAATTGTAATTCGTCCTCCACCTTGACCACCGTGCTCATCCTCTTCTTTTTGCTGCTGAAGGTGAACACCTTGACGACGCTCCTGGCATGATCGAAATCGTCTCTGATGCGCTTGTAGTCCACATCAATGTTTCTCAACATGATGAGGATGGCTGATTCGGTGCGGTTGCCTTGAATTTCGTATTGTTTGTGAGAGTCTGGTTTGGGCTTGACCAACTCTGCGCTGGAGTTGACCGATGCGTTGTCGGCGAACAGCTTGAGCACGTGTTCGTTTAGGTCGCCCTGCGTTGGTAATTCGTCGTAAACCTTGCTCGCAATGTATGCTTGGGTGACTTGCATTTCGTTCATGGTGAGCGTGCCGGTCTTGTCCGAACAAATGTTCGTCGCGCTTCCCATGGTCTCGCAGGCGACCAACTTGCGTACCAAATTGTTGTCCTTCATCATCTTCTTGACGCTGTATGCGAGGGAGATTGTGACGGCCAACGGCAGACCTTCTGGAACGGCAACCACGACGATGGTGACCGAAATGACGATAAAGTTGACCACGATGCCGACGTCCTTGAACGTCCATGCGGCCTTGCTGACCAACTTTTGAATCAGGAATCCTGCCAACAGTACGACGAAGGTAGCAATTGCGAATATGATGCCACCCTTTCCGATGAGCTTGGCCAGGTTGTCTAATTTCTCTTCGAGAGGAGTCTGGTCGTCGTCGTCGTCGCTCTCGTTCAGACGTAACAAGGTCTTGCCCCATTCGGAGTTGGGACCGACGGCTACGATAAGCATTTTACCTGATCCCTCGGCGACTTGGCAACCGCTCAAGAGGAACGGTCTTTCGGCATCCTTTTTGACCTATATGGGTGGTTAGTCGACGTGGATCGTGATTCTACTTACGGGCTTAATTTCTCCGGTCATGACGCTCTCGTCATTCTTGAGATCGTGTCCTTCGATGAGGATTCCATCAGCTGGTATTTGATCACCCGTAGTGAGTATAACGACGTCCTAATATAAGTCAATTGGTTGGTTGGTGAAGAAACGACTTACTCCAACTAAGAGTTGATCAATGTTAACGTTCTGATTGCTACCGTCGCGCAGGACCTTGATTGGGATGATTCCGCTCTCTTTGCTTAATGCACGGAATTGCTTGTCTTTTTGGTAGTCGTTAAAAGCAGTCACAGTTGATACAATTAATACAGCGGCAATAATAGCCACACCTTCGATCCAACCATACTCGGGTTCTATTTTACGCCTGTTAATCTATGAATGGAGGAAAGCACTATACCATCGTCGAAAGCCACACCTAATACAATACTAATGACCGCCAGGACCATCAAGAGGATCAACATTGTTTCTTTTAGGGCCTCGAACAATAATTTAAAGAAGTTTTTTCCAGGCTTCTCGGGTAAAAAATTCTCTCCAAATTCCTTCTTCCGCTCTTCAATTGTCCCAGAGTCGATACCTTCTCTTCCGTCTGAAATTACTTTCTCCACCAAACCATCAATACCACCAAGATCATTTAGTTGTTGAACGTCTCTACTTTCTATTAGAGTCGAGAGCTCGTTCACAGTTACTGCAAAACTCATTGTTTCAATTAAAATTTAATGGACAACCAAGAATTCTGTTATTTAAAGAAGCTATTTGCACTGGTCGACATCTCCGAAGATATTTTGTAATCAAGTGACATCTTTCGACCCTTTTGGTGTAAACATCAATTTACGTTGTTGTAAATCGGGCCGTCGGAGTGAGCAGCCGTACGAATGCATGAGTGGTGTTAATTTTAGGATAAAATTTAGAACTATTGGTTGGCAATGCAGCCCCGCAGTTGTGAAATTCTAATGCGTTGTTAATATCATGTCCAATCTTCGAATGTTCTACCTTCCATCTATTGAGCGGAGGAATTATGTTTCCAACACTTCAGTACTGATGCAAGTTTTCAAAATACTGTTACATCTTTTCTGTCAAATTGTGGGGCAATGGCGATTTTAATTGAATATTATGGTATGAAAATATAGTTTTGAGATTACTACACATGTGACATGTGGCATGTTCACAATTTGAGAACTAAAATCCAGCACTCAAATTGAACAATCAACAGATGTGTAAAGACTTTTACTCTCTATAATTAGTTTGTAATCAAGGTTGTGCAATAAAAAGAACTCTACCGAACTGAACTTCAAAACCAAAAAATGAACATCATCAACCCTGCAAATCCTATGGACTTGATGAGTGGAGATTTGAGTGGAGACTCACTTATTAGTGTTCTAACACAATTCTCTGGCTCTTCTCCACTTGCCAACGGAACTGCAACATACAATGCTACATCATTATTGCAATACATCAACCAAACAGCACCCCTAATATACAGCATGATAAACCCCACATCACAATCATCATACCTGTTATGGTTCATACACATATTCTTCGTTCGCACCATACCAAATCTATTGAGCAATAACATCTTTAGCGCTGGTATCAGTATCATGGTATTTTCATATGCCATCAGAGTACTATGGGATCAAATCATTGCAATTAGCGATTCGTTCAGGAACATTTTCTATTACTCAATGGAGTTCAAAAGTGTTGATCAAACCTACCAATACCTACGCCACTGGCTAAGCAATCAAAAATCTAACGCAAAGAGCTTCTCCGTAGTCGCAGATTGGCAAAATGTGGACAATGACGGGAAGAACATACCAAACGTAATGTTTGTGCCCGGTCTTGGTAGCCACTACTTTAAATACAAGGGGTACAGAGTATGGGTGGACAGGTCCGAAGATAAGGACAACAATGGCGCAATCTCAAACAATTATGGAGAACCCAACGAAAGAATGAACATTACAATCTTCCAGCCATGGGCCATCCTATCAAGAAATACCGGAAAGCAAGCCCTCAAGATGATTATAGATGATGCCATGGCACAGTACCACGAGAAGACCACAGCACAGACCAACGTCTATACTGTTTGTGACGATTATGCTGATTGGGAGATGAGCTGCATGAGAGCTATGAGACCCATGGAAAGCGTAGTGCTACCAGAAAAGACCAAACAAGACACGACATTAGACATTTCCAATTTTCTTGATGATGAAAAATGGTACAAGGACAATGGTATCCCATACAGAAGAGGCTACTTGCTATTTGGTGCACCAGGTACAGGTAAAACAAGTTTCATTCTTGCATTAGCTGCCAAGTTCAAACTTAGCGTGTCCATGTTGAGTTTTTCACATCCCATGATGACCGATAATTTTCTACTAAAGCTTGTGAACAATTCTCCATCCAACACATTATTACTTTTAGAGGACGTTGATGCTGCATTCGTGGATAGAAAATCAGCTGAAGGAAAAACAAAACTTACTTTTAGCGGAGTGTTGAATGCACTTGATGGAGTGGCCAGTCAAAAGAACAAATTAGTATTCATGACAACCAACCACATTGAAAGATTGTCTCCTGCGTTGATTCGTCCTGGCCGCGTCGACTTTAAGGTGGAATTCAAACTTGCCAACCGTCATCAAATCAAAAACATGTTTGTACGTTTATTCCCAAAACCAGAACACGAAGCATTAGCGGAAAAGTTTTCAGACATTGTTCCCGAATACGTTTTGTCACCTGCTGAATTACAAGGTTTATTCATCAAGCACAAATACAATCCAGAGGAGATGATAGAGGACACATCCAATTATCTTCAAGAGTTAAAGGACTACAAGGCTCTGACGGAAAAGTTGAAGGAACAAGAAAAGAAGGATGCAGAGGAGGAAGCAGGTGGCGAGGGAAAGAATGAAGAAAAGGCGGATAAGAAGAACCAAGAAAAGAGTGAGACAAAGAGCGAAGAAAAGGCAGACGAGAAGAGTGAAATAGAAAAACAGGAATAGTGTACAATAAAAATAACTTTACAAAATAATCTAAATTGGTATTTTAGACGCTTCATTCGATGAAAATTCCGCGACAGAGCTACCTAATTGGTTAGATGTAAAAACTCCAAGGTATAATTAGTGTCAACGACATGAAGAAAAAGATGATACCTCTGATGGGGTTCTATGTAGTGGAAGAGAGTCTTGAGGATCTATTGCAGATAGGTCTTGAAAGGGAATATAAGAGACAAAAGTTGTTCTACCCGCAAAGCGAAGAGATGGACATAATGCCACCAGCGTACGGTTTGGTGTTTTCAACACATTGAAGGAACCAGCAGAAAACAGTATCTATTATCATAGGATATTCAACAGTACAAAGAAAGACACAAGTGCAGCTAAGCATGACCTTAACAAATATAAGAACGCAAAGCAAAGCAAAACCATTCCGAAGCCTTCTTTACAGCCTTCAGTCTCTTCTTCACCGCATCCTAGCATTGAAGAAGATGAGCAAAATAAGTGTACATGCGTGGAGTACCAATTTGTTAACTACAATGAAAGGGACTTCCTGCAGAAGGATCATTAAAGCGAGCACAACACTGTAATGAGAACATGGTCACGTTTACTTATAAGAGAATGGTTTTTGAATTCATCTTTGTACACAAATAAGTAAAGCTCTGAAATATCTTTTTTAATTGTGCTTATTTTTCCGTCCTAATCGGTCATCAGGACTACTTAGTAACTGATGCACCACGTAAAATTTCTCTCTATTGTTTAACGGTTGAATCATCGACATGAGATGACTCTCTTGACTACACTGAGGCATCTACGACCCAGGTTGCATCCAAAAGCAATTCAATTTTCAGGTCTGTACAGGGATAAATGTCCCGAGAACTCCTCCATCTATAAGCAAACTTAGATGTACTCTGCACAAGAGATCTCATATTGAAAATCCATCCACAAGAGGTTGAACAACAAACATTGTTGCCATCTGACGCCCAAAATTATAGCCCAGATAAAGTAGAGCTTTGTAAAGCTATTCGTTTCGATATGATTCCTTGGTTAGGTTTCCACTACCAACAAGTATATCTTGATAGCTTGATGATCGATATGCTCAATGATGAATCTGATCGTGCAGTTATTGACGAAAAAGTGAGGAAGATCGATCAACCTGCGTATGATGATCCTAGAAACCCGTAAATACTGAATTCAAAATAATCGCTCAATGCAACAATCTCAGGAAAAAGAAGACATCACCAAGTGATAAAAAGAGAACGAAAAAATAAATTGTTCTCCTAACAACAGAGCTTTCTTCTTTTTATGTAGCTGGTTTGATTTTTAGATACGAGAGTTTGCAGTCCATTTCTGAATAAACATTCTGTTATAATAGGTAATTGTATAAATGTATGAAACTTGTCAGTGGAGGGTGGCGGAAAGAATTCTGTATCGTCCTCGCATATATCTTGTTTCTTCGTATGAGTTAATGAGGTCACTTCATGATAGCATCATCAAGTTAGTTCATACAACATGTATCAGCTTAGCTTTTTTCTTCACTTCAAACTCGACGTTTATGATTTGAAGCCAACGGATTTGACCTTACTAATAGCTCTTTAAGCTACATCTTAATGGCAACAAATTTTAATTCATTGATAAGGACTCCTTTCTTTCATTGTAAAGGAGCTGTAATTCGTAGACGGAGGTAGAGGAATCAACCAGCACAATATGCCTGTGACGAAAACATTTGGTCGGGCTCAAGAGATTTATGAGTTCGAGCAGGTATTGACAAGGGCCTTAAAAAACAGAACCCCAGAGGTGGTTATTATATCTGGTTACGCTGGCTCAGGAAAGGTATCTATTTTGAGCATGTTGGTTCTCACACCTTTAGACAGTGTTATGTTCAGAGTTCATAAAGAGGGTATCTAGTAGACCTAAAAATAAATTTATAGTCTCAGCTGGAAGATTTTCAGAGGGTGTTTTTGCCCACTGCCCCTGTTCAGGGATAATGTCAGCCATATCCTACACGATAGATAGAATACTCGAGGATGAACAGACTGCAACATTATATCGTCCTTCCATTTTAGAATCTTTAAACGGAAGAGGACATATTTTAACTCAGCATATCCCAAAATTAGAGCAGTTGATTGGACCACAGAAGTCTCTGTCAAATCTAAGTGGAGAGGAAGCCTTCCAAAGACTTTTATCGACCATAATTGACTTTTTTTCTTTATTTTGTAAAGAGGAAAGTTCTTTGTGCCTGAGCCTAGAGGACCTTCACTATGCCGACCCTTGCTCTCTGAGAATTTTGAGAGAGATTTGTAAAAATAGATCGTTATCCATAGTATTCGTTGGAACGTATAGAAGTAATGCAAACGAGAATAATTACGCAATGACGAATTGGATAAACACAGTCAGCTCACATCACATAAAAATCAGGGAAGTAAGCCTCGATAATATCCCACATCAGCACACCATAAAGCTGGTGTTGGATGAGTTAGAAGCAAGTGAAGAGCGTCAAATAATAGACCTTTCAAAATTCCTTCACGTGTCTTGTATTGGAATACCATTTTACATTAAAATTATCATGAAGCTACTTAAAGAAGAAGGAAAGATTTTCTTCGACGAACAACGCCAAGCGTGGAATTACGACCAAGCATCAGCCAAAGATGTGGTCTACCAAAACAAGTACATTGTTTCAAAATTAAATCAATACCCTACCGAGGTCCTATCCCTACTAAAAGCAGGTGCCTGCGTGGGGGAAACTTTTACAACAAAAATGCTGGGTCAGCTAAAAGTAGTGTCCGAAGAGAATCAATCAAGAATTACAAAAGTGTTGCAACCACTCGTCGAAGAGGGATGGATCACTCAAAAATACTTGAACACTTATGAATTTTCACACTTAATAATAAGAGAGATCATTTACGGGTTGTTGGAGCCAGACGAAGCAAAAGAAATGCACGTATGCATCGGCAAAATACTTTTAGAGGAGTCGAAGAAGGTACACAGCCTAGAAATTAATTTATTCCGCATCGTGACCCATCTCAATTTTGGAATCGACACGGTCAGAGCCATCGACGCAGATCGAAGGGAATTACACAAATTAAATTTAATGGCAGGAAAAAAGTCGTTCCGAATGGGAGCACTAGAGACAGCATCCTACTTCTCTAACCAAGTTCAAAAAATCATGCCGGTCAACCCATGGGCTCAACTCGTGTACGAATCGTCGCTCAAGTCAAACATTCTGATGGCCAAGTGCGAACTAGCACTAAAGAAGTATGATTCGGGGATACAAATTTATCAACAATTACTGACCAAAGTCAAGGGAGGATCGGACATTATGAAAGTCACTTGCTTGTTGTTCAAGGCGTGTGCGATGGATGGACGTTACGAATTCATTTATGACGAATACTTGTCGTTGTTAGCCAACAACGAACCCACATTATGTCTCGTAGCGAACGACGACAACTTTATCCAACAGTGGATCAAAACAACGCTGGTCGATTTCAAATCCAAATTATCTCACTTCCAGTCACCTCCACAAGATTTAATAAAGAGGCCACAAAACAAGATTAGAGATCGAGTCTTGTTCATGGAATGTCTCATCTTGAGCATGTCAGGAATTTACATGGGAAAGAATGCAAACAAGGTGTACATGTTCGTGACGCCCCTGATCATTGCCAAAATGATTTTTGAAGAGGGAGTATGCGAGCGTTTGAATCACGTGGTGCTTTGTTTATTGGGTTGGCTGTTGTGTTATTTGGACGATGCCGAATTAGGAGGTCAATTTTGTCGGTTGGGAATGGAAATCGGTACGGTCAACCACAACATGGAATCCATCTTTGGGTTGACCACCTTCTTTAACCTATGCAGCGTGCCCTACCACAATCCCTTCTCACAAGTCTACCCTCTCGTCGAAAAGGCACACTTCCAATCGGCGCTCATCGGCGAACGCACCTTCGGAATCCACACCAGCATGTTACAATACTTTTTGGGATTCGTCGGCATGGGAGACGACATACAAACCGTTCGTAACAAGATGAACCACACCAAAACATTTCTCAACGATCACAAAGAATTTGGAGATCTCATCAAAGCAGATGAGGAATTGCTGAGGGTCATGTCGGGAGAGACCGACGTGTTCAATCCAATCTACTCCATGGACAACATTGAAGACGTTCCCTATTCTCGCTTCGTCGTTCGATTCACGAAAATGTTGGCGCTATATTTCTTGGGTGACTTTAAGAATGCATTCAGGACGCTGAAACATGCATCCAGTCTATCGGAGGATGTATACGGCACTCCTCTATACTTTGTATTCAAATGGTTCACCGTGACCGTTGCTTCCTGTTATCACGAGCACTTTGATAGCATCAGCATGATGGAGGAATCAAAGGGAAAAAAGCAATTTTCGATCATGGAGCATGTGTTGGGCAAAGATAATGCAAAGAGACCAAAGACCGAGAAGGAAAGAACTTTTGATCAGGTCAAAAAACACTACGACGAGTGCGTAGAGCTGTACGAAAAGGCTCCGTTGTTTATGGAGACTGCTTTTTACATGGCAAAAGCAGAAATGGCGAGGAGCATCAATCCCGCGGACGATCAATTGATTTCGCTGTACAAGAATGCAGAAATGAGTGCAAAGTATCATGGATTAGGGTTCTTGCGAGGAATCATCATGTCTAGGATGGTCACGTTGACCAAATCTTCATCATTGGATGACCCTGTGCTGGTGGAACAAGTGTTTAGTCATTGGTCAGAAATTGGTGCCAAGCGATTGTGTGCTTCGTTGATCGATAACTACTCTGCGTTACTACGCACGCCCATCAGTAGTCAAAAAACAATTTACGAAAACGATAAAATCTTTGAGGATGCCTTGATGATGAACGTTCATGAGAATGGATCTAGATTCGCGCCCACTAGGCAGTTGTTAAAGCAATTGGGCAAGGACAAGAGCAGCGATTTACAGTCGGGCGATTGTGTGATGGACGACATGGCTGTGATTTGTATAGGCGTGGCTAATATCAAGGACATTATGCAAGATAAATCAGCATCGGACATGATTCATATACTGGGTCAATTTGCTTGTAGCATCATGCAGAGCGTGGAGTCACAAAACGGATTTGTGGAGAGGATTTATGGACAGTATGCGCAGACGCATGCATTCTTTCCGGGAGGTACCGTAGATGCAGTGAGAGCTAGCGAAAATGTAATCAAGTCCTTGCTGGAGTTGAAAATAAAGATTGGAAAGCCCATAGCGATTAACGTTGGTTTGTGTGCTGGTAAAGTAATATTGGGTGCGGTTGATTGTGGTTATAAATTAGATACCGTCGTGATATCTGATGCTCAACACAAGAGCGCTCTCATGCAAAAATTAGCAACCTTGATCGGATGTGATGTCTTGTCTCATCACTCCATGCTTGGTTCCTCCATGGTAAACAACGTCTTGTTGAAGGTGGTTTTGTGCACAGACAAGAAATCAGTCTTGTACATTGTGGATCCAACCAATGCACCACTAGAACGTGCCAAATTGGAATTCATCAATGCTGTCAACGACATGTTTTGTACCAAAAAATTCGACCAGTTTTATGATGTTTGTTGTAAAATTAACGTTGCGCAAGCACACGAGAGTTATGTTGTTTACTTTAAAAATGTTTGTAACATGTATCGTAATTTGGAATTACCAGAGAATTGGTGTGGTGAGATTCTTGTGGACCATGACGCCAATCCTATTCCCATAGGTTCTGTCAAGCAACTTGCTCAAGACAGCAAGACGTCCCTCCATAAAAGGCAGTCCACAAACCTGTCACAGTTTGAAACTCATAAGCAAGCTCCCACTAATGACGGTAGTAATGATGACCTCACCGTAAACAATGATGACTTTTATGGATCCAGGACCTTCTCCGAGGATCCTAATTGGGAGGCTCAGAATGAGATTAGGGAACTGCGTGCCTTGTTATCTCAAAAAGATAAGCGTATTGAATCCTTGCTGGACAAGGTGTTGAGTACTCAACTTGAAAATGATGAGCTCAGGAAGCAGTTGATGTCGAGTCACATCATGGATAATGGGAGAAGAAGGTCATCGAGTTCGAACGCTAGTTCCAGCATCATGTCTTGTCTTTGCTTACCTTCACCAAATCGCATCAAACCTTCTTAGGTCCTTCCAACATGTAAAATAAGTCATGGATGAAGGTAATGGAGGAGCTTCTTGTACGTCTGGTGCGTTGTATTTGTTTTGTATATCATATTTAATAAATTATTGTTTCAATTTCAAATCAATTATATCCGATTTCAACCCTCCATCCAATTACAATCAATTTCAACACTTTATGATGGTCCAATAATAAACCCGATCAATAAAACAGAACAAAAATGTCAAACCATACAGTCACAGTCAGCAACGGAACAAAAGTGCCAAGAGTTGCTTATGGTACAGGAACCGCGTGGTTCAAGTCTAATGCCAACGAATTAGATCAAAAGTTGATCAATAGTGTCAAAGATGCCATAAAGGCAGGGTTTGTACACATCGATACAGCAGAGATGTACAATACCGAAAGAGAAGTTGGCGAAGCCATTAAGCAAAGCGGCATTAAAAGGGATGAATTGTTCCTTACCACAAAGATCTATAAAAGTCTTCAGACCCTTGAAGACCGGTTTGATGAGCAGCTGAAGGATCTGCAAGTAGATTTTGTTGATTTGTATTTGATCCACTCCCCTTACGTGAATAGTAAAAAATACCACGGACCTGGTGGGGATATTAAAGAGTATTGGAAGAGAATGGAAAAATTGGTTTCATCTGGAAAGACAAAGAGCATTGGTGTTTCGAACTTTCAAATTGAACATTTAAAAGAGATCTTATCGATAGCGACTATAAAGCCTGTCGTGAATCAAATCGAGTATCATCCTTATTTATTACAAGAGGACTTGATCAAATTCTGTAATGACAACGACATTAAGATTGAAGCGTATTCTCCTCTCACCCCCCTGACCGATAAAAAGGGAGGTAAGGTGGAGGCTGTTGTGAATGAACTTGGGGAAAAGTACAGCAAGAGCCCTCTTCAAATCTTGCTGAAATGGAGCACGCAAAAAGGAGCAGTTGCGGTCACAACGTCAAGCAAAACGGACAGATTGAAGGAGAGCGTGAATATTGCAGACTTCGAGCTTACTAATGAAGAATTAGAGAAAATAAGTGATGCTGGAAGAGGAACTACAATAAGAAAGTACTGGGCTGACGACATTTCAAATTGAATTGAATAAAAAGCCTTTTCATTGAATTAAATGTAACTATGCTTATCAAATACGATCAAACAAATGTGGACTTCAGGTAACGGTTCATATTATTACATGGTATTATTGATTGGCAAAAAGTAGCGCCTCGTAGAATCGAACTACGGACCTATGGGTTATGAGCCCATCGCTCTAATCCACTGAGCTAAGGCGCTTGCTTTTTTTCCATATCTATACATAACGATATTATATTGAAAGTCATTTCCAAATATGGTCAACAAAATTTCATCAATACATTAAATTTTTATTGATTATTACATGCACAAAAGGATGCTTGAGAGAACAGCAACGATCATTGATGTTTTGGCTAATAGTGTCGATGCACTGTTAATTGATGGGCTTGTTGTACTTGATTGAGCGACTGTAGGAGTGGCTACTTGTGTTTGTAATGTAGTAGAGTTGTACAAAATAGAAGACTTCAAACTATGATATCCAGTTGTGGCGTTATAACTAGTGTCTGTGTTTGCAAGTTTGATGCAATAAGACGCAGATGATAACAAAGGATCACACACTTTAATTAGCATTCGGTAACTATCAAAAGGTACATTACTAGACAAACTAACAGTAGAAGAAATTACGATTGGACTCACTTCAGGTGTCCAATACCTTACGTCATGGCTTAAAGGCAAATTATAAACAACACCTGCACTATTTACAAGTCCCAAATGTATCTGATATGCATTATAAGGGGCTGCATAACCAGAATTATTGAAAGCAATACTATAAGAAACTTGATTTCCATTAATGTTAGTTGATGCGCTTATCAGCGACAATCGATATCCCAATTTATTTGCAAATTCATTAAAACAACCACCACTCTTCCAAGAAGAAATAACACCCGGAAAATAAGCAATGTTTACAAAAGACATGTGGAATTTAGCAAGATCTATTTTTGCGTTACCACAAACAGAATAAGAACTCGTCGCACAACTCTCACCACCAAATGGAATTCTCAAACTTTCATTCGCTAACCACTGCCTATCCGTATCAATATTAAACGTTCCTTGGTCGTAAGCATCGGCCAAGAAGCAATCGTCATGGATTCCAATTCTAGAATAATTACTTGAGCGGATGCCAGTAGCAGGAGAATTTACATTATATGGACTTGTGATGGAATTGTAAATTTGTTGCTTGTACTGCGGAACTCTTATTTGGATGACTCTGTCTTGCGGAAGGATGGAAAGGAGGGAATTGATTAATAGCGTGTAGTTACCAATGTTGTTAATGTTGTTACTTGAATAGTACCACTCTCCGTATGAGCCGATAAAACCTGCTTGGAAGACTGCTATAATGTCCGAATTGTTTTGTAGGATGGGCGTCAATTGGGATAAGTGACTCTGGATTATGGCCATGCTTGCGTCTGGTTCGGTTGGGTCCTGACTGTAAGTAAACCTTGGAATGATTTTAAAATTGTATTTTCTAATCATGGCAAAATCTTTTGCAACAAGTTGTAGTTGGGATGTTGGTAAGCTTGATGTATTTCTCAAAGCCTTCATGTACCATGAACGCTGTATCAAAACAATGTTCTGGGAGAGTAAATCACTCATATCACTGTCAGCCAATGGTTGTGGAGACTCTAATACAGATTGCGTCTCAACCTCCCTAAAGGCGTCAAACTTTTTTTATAAATGAACAAACTTACGAATAAAAACCTCTTTCTGGATTTAAAAGAATAGTGGTGTCATCTCTTGAAAAGGTTACGTAGTTACTCTGAAGAAGAGCACAAGTAAAGAAAAGTGCAAGAAAGAATAACCTAACCAGCATCTGGAAGCGTCTGTTTTTTTTGTCTAATTCTAAAAAGCGATTTTAGGCCTACCTTTTTAATCATAAAGGAAAATAGAAGCAGGAATAAGAAAGTCTATTTATAAGCCATTATTAAACTGCAGCCACTGGTACAAATTTTGTTTTGGAAACGTTTGGCACATAGTTCGTTGTATTGACACAAGCCCATTAAAAACAGAGAGGAGAAATGAATAAAATAAACACAAAGACTATATAGATTTCAGAAACGTTGTTGACATCTTATGTTGATGTCAACCGTGTGGCCTTTACCTTCCTCGATCAACTCGCCTTGTGCTTGTTCAGACTGCAATTTGTCACTTAGTTCGAGATACCTTCTTCACTACTAATCTTTTAAATCCATCTAAACTGCATTTATTAATGTTCCTTATTGTCAGTGAAAAGTAGACTTTGTCGGGTCTCATTATTGATGAATGGTCACCGGAAAAATCCATTCAACCCTGTTTGGCTTTCATTGCTATCGAGCTGTACTACCTCATCTTGACCACCAAAAGTAAGTTCGTACGGTGTCATCTTTTTAATTAAACTAATTGATTCTACAGTGTTCGGTATAAGCCGCTAGTTGCGTCCGAATACTATAATTGGCTACGGCTTGTGAACAAATATCCCTATTCAGGCTACAAGACAAATTTCAAGAACTTTTCTGTAAAATTAAATTCATCTCTTTTCTTCCCGTTCTCAAAGTTTAACTTGTTTAAACTATTGGTATGTTTGTCGATGTATCTAAAGACTGCTTGAGATGTATGTCATCCAACCACAATAGCATTTGGAAGTGCCACTGGGATGGCGTTGATATGTGCTCTTTCAAAGTCTGCTGAAATATAGATCATGTTCAAATTTTGTAGATGGGTGCGGTGTGGAACGAAAGAAGTTCTTATTTCGTAACTTTTTTGATGGACTCCATCGAATTCCAGGACTCGGTTGAGATGCTGCAATTTGATTTGCGTTGTTTTGTACTTGTTAAGCTTGTTGTCTCTTATCGCACAAAAACACTTCCTTCACCTAATAGCTGCGTTCAATGTTGGTCAAAAATTAATCTCCCATGGAATCTTTTATTACAAAAATGCCAGAACACAGAAGGAGGGACGATGACAGACAATACGAAAAGCGATACAATAGATATTCGGATAGAGATAGTTACGAATATGACGATCATGATCGTTACAAAAGGAGAAGATATAACCGAGATGATGACCATTACCGCAACAATAACAGGCGCAACGAAAATGAATTACACTCATTCGATTTTACCATTTCTCCCAATGTTTTGGTTTTGGCTGGTGACAAATCGCAGGAATTGACCGAGTGGTCAAAGGCCGACTACTTAGAGACGGACGAACTAAGGGCAGAGGTTGAGAGGTGCAAACTATTCCAACAAATTAGAAAAGAACACGCTGAAATTATTCCTAAAAGGATTTTAATCGCACCTCCGAGAGTCTCATTCGATAGATGGATAATGGAAAGGCGCACTATTGACAAGTCATCAAACCCCGATCCTCTGCTGCCCACCCTAACAGAACCATATGTTGGTCCATCACTTTTTAGAGAAATGTCAGAGGATGTACCAATAAAAGTCCACATGATGCCGAAAACATTAGAAGATGCAATTAACAACTTCGAGACTTACTTAAAGTCCACGGAGGTAATGTGTGAAAACATTCAAAAAGACAAGGTAGAAGATGCTGAAAAGCTCACACAACAAGAATTGCAAGACATTAATGATCAAATAAAAGAAGCACGCGACTATATCTATGACAGATCCTCAATCACAATTCAAAGTGTTGTTGATAAACTAAAGTCTTTACAAAAAAAGAGTGGCTTGCTGTTACAACAAAAACTAAAGACGCCCATCGAACGAGTGTGCACTGATCTGGCTAAATTGTGCGATACATATGCCAAAGATATTAAAAAAATAAAAGAAAACTCCTCTCCTCTTCTAGTTATCACAAAGCGTGAACACTCTGTTGTTAATATTGAAATACAGGGATGGGACGAAAATCTCACCATGAACGCTTCTCATTTTAATAAATTAATACAGTTGTACAATGTTTGGGTCAATAGAAGAAAAAGTCGGAGCAGATCTTACTATGACTATACGGATTCCCATTTAAAAAATTGTATTGCTCGTCTCATCTTGCGCTATCACACATTCTTTGGAACAGAATCTTATCATGGTGTTGGTCTCCAAGGTGCGATCACTCCGAGAACATTTCAATACCTGTCACGCCATTTTGATGTTACAATGGAATGTTTTGCTAGTCCTCTAAATTGCTATTATCCACAATTTTGTTCTGCGTTTATCGACACAGACCGTTTCTTTGGTTCGTGCGGTAGTTTTTTTGACTTTTATCCACAAAGTGGATCATTTGAAGCGAATCCTCCATTTACTGAGGAAATCATGAATAAAATGGTTGATCACATGGAGGAGTTACTTGGAGCTACTGATCTACCTCTTTCTTTTATAATCTTTGTTCCGAATTGGACTGATTGCAGCCCTATTATAAGATTGAGCGAGAGTAAGTACTCAACGAAGGTGCTGATACTGAACGCAAAGGAGCACAGATATGTAACCGGAGCACAACATAAGGAGTTGAGGCCCCACCGTCTTGAATATGACTCTGTTCACGAAACAAAAGTAGCTTTTCTCCAAAATAAAGCAGGTAGTGATAAATGGAAACCTACAGATTCAAAGATTGAGGACATGAAAAGAGTTTTGGCAAATGAGAGTGCATCACAGTGGGAATAACTTGATCCACAATCCAAAGTGGTGTAATAATAAATTATTATCAGGTTGTGACATTCATTTACTATTAAATGTGCTAAATGCCATTGTTTTTACAAAGTTTGTCCGGAAGAACGTTTCTAAGAACTAATTGTTGTTTTAACCCGGTGAGACGCGAGACGACAGCTTTCCATATTTAACCAAACTGTATGAGGAGAGATTGGTATAAACAACTATGGGAAACTAGCTGGGCTGTGCAAGTCACCGAAAGATGCAGGTATTGAGCTAAGAAGGTTCAAGCGAGGATTGCCAAACATCTGCTCTGCCAAAGTGCTTTGGAATTTGGGGAACATGCGAATGTAGCTAGATCTAGAACTAGATACCGACTGAACGCCACCAGGATGAGGAAGGAGATGCACTAGAGCAGGAAGAATGGTCTGATGAGATTGGCCACCCTAGCACCCGTACTGAACCAAATATTCCCATCATCCAGATGTGCAAGTCTTTGAGGCTGAATAAAAACCCCATTTAGACAGAAGTATCCTTGATGATGTCGATTTCATTATTCATAATAGTCCCATATTGATCCGAGTGGGCCCACTGCTTCCAAGAGGGTTTGTGAGTGTCAGTTGTCCGCTCTTATCTTGACAATAATAAATTGTTAATCTATTTTTAGCCCGCGGTTAATGTGATGAGCACACCAACCCAAACACCACATATAATTTCGAGCCCAGGTGGTGTGGTCGAACGATCCGTTCATAATGTAGAACCGCCCAGAATTATCAGCAAAAAGAGGGTTTGTTGCCCTGCACCACCACTTCTAACAATACGAAATATTGTGAACATTATATTTATTATCGAAACAGTTGTGGCAGTATCAGTTTCAATAGGCACACTATACCCCACAGGTGCCAACACAGTTCAAAATGTCGTCACATTCAAGAGAATACAAGTGTTTAAAAACGTTTTGAGCTCGGTATATGATGTTTTTGACAGGCAAATACCCTTGCAAATTAGCCTCATAACATCCATGATACAAAGCGGGAGGGTAAACGTAAATGATTTTGCGGACACCACATTATTTCTAGTAAACATGAAGTCTGTCATTCCAGTAACTGCTTATAGTAAGTTTTATCTTTTCAATCAAATTAACAAAACAGTCGCGTACGCTACAGCTAACGGATCATTTATCGTTGTCAACAGAACGAATGTTGTACATTATTACGGTCCCAACGGTCCGTCAAAGAACTCGGTTAGCATATATACACTTTCAAACGACACTCAATTAACCAGAAGCACATGGTCAAATTACAAGCCCCGGATATCGAACTATCAATCCACCAGCAACTTAACGTCAACTGATTGGTATCAACGAGCGAGTGCAACTCTCCAGGTCGGGTGGTCCAATCTCATGGTGTATTCTGTTTCAAATGCTCTGTTGAGCGTCATCTCCATTCCAGTTTGGAGCGACTACCGTTCAGGCGCACATGATTGGAACTTGTTGGGTGTGATTGCAGTCATGTATGACATGTCCAATATTCAGTTGAAATTACAAAAAGCAATTGACAGCGATACAGGAGCAGAAGTTCTATTAATGGATATGCGAGGAGACATTATCGCCACCAGCGGAGATCTCAGCGACACTTATTTCCTAGTAGGAGGAAGACAGGCCGTCAGGGTTTCTGCCTTCTCCAACAAAAACCTTATTTACCAAGGACTCTCCTTTGACTTGAAAAACAAATATGGATACACCACCGGCGCGTTCAATGAATCTTCCGATAACATCATCTTTGGAGAAGTATACATTGGTCCATCCTCAGGCACATACAACTACATTGCAATGCCCGTGCACGACCAATACAACATTGATATGATGGTAGTGGTGGCCATTAAGAAAGTCTCCTTCATTGACCACGTCTTCTCCTCTAACACGGCATGGATAGCTTCGTTATGCATTATATCCATCGTGCTCAGCTCAATCTTTGTCACCATCATCGTAGGCATCACCTACAAACCTCTACTAAGGATCAAAAACGATTTACAACGCATGGCCACTCTTGCCTTTCTATGCGACAAGAGGGAGAATAAAAAATGGAGTTTGCTAAGAGAAAAGAGCAAAAACATTTCCTTATATGAGATTAGCAAGATACAAGGAAGCGTCAATGTGTTACAAGAGGGTCTTCACAATTTTAAAAAATTTGTGCCCGTTGATTTGATTAGAAACGTTGGGTATAGAGATGCCAGAACTAGTTTACAAGTGTTAAATAAGTATGGAGTCGAATTGACTCGCGTTTCCGTCTTGTTCACTGATATTGTTAACTTCCACAAAATGACGAGCTTCGTGGAGCCTAATTTATTAGTGCACATGTTGTCTAGTTATTTTGAAGAGTGTAACCAAGCTATTCAAGACAATGGCGGTACTGTTGATAAGTATTTGGGTGACTCTGTAATGGCAGTGTGGAACAGTGTGTTTAAACCAGTATCTGATGGACCGCGTCGATGCGTGAACACAGCGCTCGCCATTCAGCATCGCATGAATGCACTGAGGCTGAAATTCTCTCATAAGGAGTATCCACAATTTAGAGTTCGTATGGCGTGTCACTGTGGTGATGCTCTTGTAGGTAACATTGGATCCAATAACCGCCAAAGCTTTACGATTATCGGCGATACTGCTCGTTTTGCCTCTCGCTTGAGAGAGCTTAATAAATGGTTTACCACAGATATACTAATTGGCAAGAGACTCTATAAAAGTATAAAAGATGAATTTGTTTGTGAATGGGTTTCTTTCGTGATGGTGGGTAAAACGGGCAATCCAATGAATATTTATCGACTTGTAGGCCCTAGAAGGACTGCAACGAATCAGCAACTTGAAATTGAAGCAGAGTTGAACGTTATTAAGAATTGCTTCTTCAAAAAAGACTTTGTTGGTGTCATGTTGTTATGCGATAGGTTACAGCAGTCACTATTCAAACAAGAGGATGATACAAGGGTTGTGACCTCTGGTAGTTGTAGCGAAGAGGCGGATGCGAGTTTGGTGATGCTTACGCTATCAAAAGAAATCGATTTGGATAATATATCTGAATTGAAGGCTAGATATTCTTTTATTAAATGGATTGTAGATAAAACTAAATTATGTATGAATTTACCGAAGGAGCCGTTGTATATTACCTTGTTGTAGATACTACTTCTCTTAATGTTTGCATGGATGTCGAGCCAACACGGTTATTATTGGTTTTTACAACAAAAAGAGAATGTAAATTTTACGTATATGATCATCACGACGTCATGTTTCAAATACGAACGTTGCTAACGCGAAAGATATGAAAAAATTAACAATAAATTACACAATATTAAGATAGCAGTTGTAAGTTGAACTACAGGCGTAATTCAAGTGATTTATAACATACGTCGTTCTAGTTTAATGGTAGAATATAGGTTTGTGGCACCTGAGACACGAGTTCGATTCTCGTGAACGACATGCATTTTTTTATTAATTTTTTCTTAATCTAACAAGTTGTATCCTTGTGAAAATTGTCTCGAATGACAATGTTGTTTTTAAGTACTTTAGGCGTGGAGTGGAACTGCAATATGCTCGTTGCTAATGATTATAATACGAAATACGTTGAACGTCTCGTGCTAATGCAGAGCTCTCTAGATGTAATGTAATGGTTGAATGTTTATGTCTGCTTCTATGACATCGACCGGTTTGCAGATATGTTAGTGCGGAAGTATATTCTGTTTTCCAAAACATTATTTTAGATCATTGGGTCACGTAAGATTTTGATTACAATGCTTTCTATGTACTACCTTTGTCCATATAAGGTCTATCAATAGTGACGTTGAAGTGTGATGGGTCATTAATGATCAACTTGACCTGTGGTGGCTTGCGTTTCAAAAATTTAAACAAAATGCTATCACCAAGATCTACTGTCAAGTCACCGAACGTTAACGTACAAAAATCAGACTTTAGCAGTGGTGGATCTCACTCGTACACTCAAGAAGAGATCGATGCCTTCTCCGAATACATCAACGTTACCCTCGGCAAAGATCCTCACCTCCAGCACTTGATGCCAATTGGTCCCCAAAACCTCTTTTCCTCATGTGAGGATGGTATTCTGCTCTGCAAACTAATCAACAGTGCTGTTCCAGGTACGATCGATGAGCGTGTTATTAACAAGAAGGCGAAGATGAACGCTTGGGAAAAGAATGAGAATCACGAACTAGCAATTAACTCAGCGAAGGGTATAGGAGTAACCGTTGTTAACATTGGTCAAGAAGACATTAATAGAGGAACTCCACACATTGTTCTTGGAATTGTATGGCAGATTATCAAGATTGGTTTGTTCTTCTCCATTAACTTGAAGGAGCATCCAGAGTTGGTCCGTCTATTAGGTGAAGGTGAAACCTTGAACGATTTACTCAAACTCAGTCCCGACCAGATTCTAATCAGATGGGTCAATTACCAACTCAGCAATGCTGGATCATCCAGACGCATCAAAAACTTCTCCGGAGATGTTAAGGACTCCGAGGTTTACACAATTCTTCTCAAGCAAATATGTCCTAACGGAGAGTGCGATCTAACACCACTAAACGAACAAGACCCATTGAAGCGTGCCACCAAAGTCCTACAAGGAGCCGATAAAATTGGATGCAGAAAATTCGTTGCACCAGGAGACATTGTTTCAGGACACAACAACCTCAACATGGCCTTCGTTGCTAACTTGTTCAACAACTTCCCACATCTAGAGGCAGTCAACAAGAGCGACTATGCTGATCTTTTAGACTTTGACAATGAGGGGTCTCGCGAGGAGCGTGCCTTCAAGTTTTGGATGCAGTCGTTAGGTCTTGAGGTCAACAACTTGTTTGAAGATTTAAGAAACGGTGCCCTGTTCCTACAATTGTTCGATAAAGTTCAACCTGGAATAGTAAACTGGAAGAAGGCCAATCTAAATCCCAAGAACAAGTATCAATCCATCGAGAACACAAACTACTGTGTGGACCTTGCAAAGGAGATGAAATTCAATACTGTAAATGTTGGTGGTGTTGACATTTATGATGGTAATAAGAAGATCATCCTGGGAACTGTCTGGCAGTTGATGAGACAAAGTTTATTCAACACTCTAAAAGCCATGGGTAACAATGTGACTGATAATGATGTGCTACAATGGGCCAACCAAAAAGTACCAGACAACAAGATTGATAGTTTCAAGGACCCCGCTTTGAAGACTGGTTACTTTTTGTGCTTGTTGTGTCATGCAGTGAGCCCAAAGAGTGTCAACCTAGAGTTGGTAACTCCTGGTGAAAATGATGAAGATGCCAAGAAGAATGCCCAATATGCCATCTCTGTTGCACGTAAAATCGGAGCTGTTGTCTTCTTGTTGTGGGAGGATATTGTCGAGGTAAAACCAAAAATGATCTTGTCCTTCGTTGCTTCTTTGGCCAAGGTTGATTTAAACAGAAAGAATTAAATGTAAAAATAAAGATTGTCTCTCCTCAAAGGTTGTTTTCTGTGTTTCTTGATTTGAAAATTACTCGGTAGTCTATCGGCTGTTGACAAATGCGCTCAATTACGTCGTAAGCGTACCTCGTATTTTGCGCCTTGCCAATCTTCAAACACCTTGTACTTCTTGATTTAATTTACAATAACAATTTATTCAAATGGGAGACCAGAGCAGCCCTACCGATTCTCCTAGGTGTACTAAAATATTTCAGCCTGTCGTGACACCAAAAAAGACTTCCAGCAAAAAGCCCGGAAATAAAATCACCAAGAAAAAACCCTTGAAATTATTCCACAATGAAAACGACCCACTTCCCGTAGAAGAAACACCCAAGCTATTGTATGTTCTACGATCTATACATGTCGATTTATTATACTTTTAGTTCTATGAGTGGCAAGTTTAGGCCAGGACTCGACTTGGTCATTGGGGTTGATGGTATTGGGAAGAACAAAACTCCACCAGCCTCATCAATAACTATCACAGTAGCAGATGAAATTGACCCCTCCGTTGTCGAATACAAAGATTTAGTGAAAAAGGTAAATAAAGCTGCAATTCAGGGTCTAATCTTTTAAGGGCGATTTGGGACAGGGTTCAACAGGGACAGTTACGCGCATGCAACACAAAATTTCTAAAATGGATTATGCCCTAAAAAAAGTCACACCAGCCAAGAATAGTGAGATTGACAACTCAAAAGTCATTCTGGCAGAATTCAAATCGTTATATGAGTGTAATTGTCCAAACGTCGTCAAAATGTACAACACCTATTATGTTGAAGGCCAGATATGTATGTTAATCGAGTACATGGACTGCGGAAGTCTAGAAGACGTCATGAAGCACTGTCCCGACATCCCAGAGTCAATAATATCAAAAATAAGTGCACAAATACTTCATGGGTTGACTTATCTGCATGAAGAGAAGAGCATTGTACATCGTGACCTCAAGCCACCAAATAGTAATATTACGCAAACTATGTTGTTTAACTAAAATAGTCTTAATAAATAGTCAGGGTATTGCCAAAATAGCAGACTTTGGAATGGCAGGCCAAAAAGAAGGGGTTACAAGAGATAATTGGGTAACGTTCCAGGGCACTTATGCATACATGTCACCTGAGCGTATACGAGGAGAGGCACACTCTTTCGATAGCGACATTTGGGCGCTTGGGGTTACATTGGCTCAATGTGCTCTTGGAAAGTTTCCATTCGAAGTAACAGAGGGTACAATTTGGGAAATTATGAAGAGGCTTTCTTCTAACGAACCATTCCACCTACCAGAACACTTCTCACCAGAATTTAAAGATTTTATTTATTTGTGTACCAAATTCACATCAAAGGACAGACCCAATGCAAGGAGCCTTCTAGAGCATGAATTTATCACCAAGAACGTTGAACAATCTGTAAGTTTACAAAAATGTATTCAAGCTGACAATGACAGCCCTCACTTCGAAAATGGATGCAGACGGTATATGTTGCAAAAAGGAAAGAAAGGAGGGAAGAAAAGAAGAGGAAACAATCACTCAAAGAAGGATAAAATGCACTTTGTTTATTGTTGAATACTTCGACATGGAATGGTTCTTCATTAAAAGTTATGATGGTCTTCTATCAAAATGTACTATTGATTCTGTAATTGTTCATCGGCCATAAAGATCACTATCCGAACCGCCTCCGACGGGAACTATTCAAAGAAGTGTACCGATTCTTCGAGAGCCCATTATTCAAGCATTCAACTGTCAAACGAAAACCCATAACACTTCTTTTCTTCTAACTTCAGTGTCCTCAATTGAACATTTAACCATTTGAATCGTATCAAAAATCCTCATCATATTTAACTTATGATATAGTGGATAAAGCGATAAGGTCATCAGTAGTGAAGATATTAATAGAGGATACAGAGGATTCGCATTATATACAATAGATATTCTACGATATTACAATAAAATTGACGTTTTCTGTATGTTGAACTTGACCCTATCAAAAATATTATTGACTCCACTTCCCAACCTCAGATTCATTTCAACCAAACGTGATCTTTTTGAAATCTCTTATGAGGATCTCCAGTACTTTCATGTATGCAAAATAATGCAATACAACTAACCTTCTTATTTACGATTGAATGCATTAACATGTTCTATATTTTCGGAGAAGAAACTCCCCTGTGGAAGGGTTGATTTGGGAGATTAAAAGAAAAAAAGTTAAGGTAGTCAACCAAAAACTATGAGTGTTTATTCAGACCCTGTTAGAGAATCTGATCTAGTGCATGAGTCACTGGGTAGCGAGGGAGAGGCGAAAAAGTACCAGTACTCACTTTTAGGTGCATCAGCACTATGCCTTGTGATGGGTTTAGCATACACCATCTTCCAGATCTGGGCTGTGTCAAGCCCAACACATGATTACATTAGAGGAAGGACAGTTTTCGGACTTTTAGTCGCTCTGCTTGTGGATCTCGTTTTCTTAATAGGAGTAATCAGTCAAATCCCAGTCATCCCAGAGAAGGTCCAACAATTTTTGAGCTATCTTTATGCGGGTGCTGTAGGAATTGTTCTTTTAGCTTTGTTATTCGCCTCGTCCCCTTGGCATGCGTCAAACGATGATTGGTTTGAATATGTGCTTATCGCACTATACTTGCCCGTGGCAATTTTGGCAGTTGCAAGAATTCACAAAGCAGGTTGGTAGATAACAATAAATCAATATTTAATTTTACATTGCTTCGTTGTTCAGCTCATCCATGTACGGCGGAGTGATTACGTGAAAATTTTTTCCGTCATGAGATAGAGAGTCTTTCTTCTCAATTCTAACTACAGCAAGCCCCACGTCACCAAGATTGGTTTTCATCTCACCGCCTTTGTTGTCGAATTGAGTTCCCGTTATTGGAAGCTGTGCTTCCTGTTCATGACCGTAAATGATCATTATTCTCTTTCTGACCTGACCAGTAAAATGCGTTCTTGCCGTGAGCTCTTGTCCAATGTAACAACCTTTATTATAATCCACAGCATTCAAGTAGTCCGCATTTAACTCAAACGGCGTGGTATGTTCGGGGGTAAAGTCGATAGGTCCCTCCGGTATTCCAGATAGTACTCTGAGTCTTTCATAAACTATATTTGTTTCTTGAAACTCAGAACCGAGTTTGTATTCAACTATGAATGGTTAGTCAGTAGAATTTCGATACATACACTCTTGTTGTTCATCTATTTGGTTAAATTGAACATACAATCTATTACCGATCAATAAAGATCTGGGGTCCTTGAAATAAAAGTGTTTGTGAGATTTGATCAAATTCAACGTGTTCTCCACTTCACCACAAACATTGTATACAGCGGTATTGGGAGTTGTTATTTCTGCTTTTGATCTTAACTTAAACTTCCGAATGTGGTTGAACAAGGAATCTTTTAAATCGCGGTCGCACTCGATGCTTACTGAATCATCATCGTGACTTGAGATCAGAGTATCAAAACTTACTCTTCCTTTTGGGTTCAAGAAGAGCGATGCTGCGCTTCCTCTTTTAATGTCGTTAGTTGTTAATCCCTGAATCAATACTTTGGCATCCTTTCCGACAACATTTATGATGCACCTATTTTGTAAGTGCGATATTATTGATTTATTGTGCTTTATTATTGAGAGAGGTTGAACAATACGAGCTGGTAGTGTGTTCAAATGGGCCAAAAGAGTTTGCATTTCTTTTACAATAGGAAATACACCTCAACAAACCCTACTGAAATAAACAAAATTAATGTTAGCGGAACTTAATCTTTATTAATGTTATTGATGGCAATGTAGAAAGCACCCATAATTCCGGCATCAGCTCCAAATTCACTATCCTTTATTTGTCCCTTGATGGTGTCAGCACTGACTTTGCTCACGTATCCATTAAGCAACTTGACTGTGGCGTTTCTAACCTTTTCATACAGAATCTTTCTTTGGAAGATTCCACCACCAAGCACGATCACTTCGACGCTACCGATCAAAAATAGATTTGTACATAGAACTGCATAGTAGTGGGCCACAGTATCCCAGACAGGATCTGCATCCTCAAGGTTTTTAATGTCACCGAACGAAATGTTCTTGCGCTTTGCAATTGCGATTCCGTTTGCCAATCCTTCCAAGCAGCATCCGTGGTAGGGACAAGTTCCTTGAGTAAAACCATCCTTAACATCCTGTGGTGCTAAAGGAACACTAATTGTTAATTAAAACAAAAAGGGGCTGAACTTACGGGATGTGGCCTCCCTCTGGATGCATCATTCCATGAACAGGGCGCAGGTCTAACGACAAACCAACACCAATTCCTGTACCGGCTGTAATGTACGCAAGCGACTTAACGTTACTAATTGTTGTAAAAAACATAAAGTAAGTGTGCTCTTACCCGTGGTGTCCGCTTGCTAACTCAGCCACAGCTGGAGCATTAACATCAGTATCGAAGGCAATAGGCACTTCTGGGAATGCCTTTTTGATTCCACCAACAACATCAGCGTAGTGCCAGTTTGGTTTTGGAGTGGTTGTGATATAACCATAGGTGGGGCTGCTCTTGTCCAAATCGACAGGTCCGAAGCTCGCGATACCAATGGAAACAATAGGATCTCCTTTTTTGTGTTCCTCCTGTTTTTGTTGGAGCCATTCAACTACCTTGTTAATGGTCTCTGGTGGAGTAGTTGTATCAATAATAGTCGTTTCCAAACGATCCAATTTTTTTGATACCTTGTCATAACCTGCAATTGAAACTTTGAAGGTTGTTCCTCTACAAAGTCAGGATCTAGAAAAGTTCATCTTACCCGCACTCTACTCCAGCAATCAACATGTTTTCGTTTATTTGTTGTAATAACATTAGCAGTAAGGATGTCAAAGGACACGGATGTGGAATTATCGTTGAAGATGCTTTACTCTGCACAAATAGCGTGCCCTAATATAACATTCATGATCAATCACCCAAATTATAAGAATTTAACAATGCACTGGAAGAGGATGGTTGAAATGGCACAGTGGTCATGTATTGCTTGGAGCGTGAATCCTGATGCCGCAAAGTGTCTACCTGACTTGAAAGAAATTGACCATGTCTTTCTCCAACAGGATCACCAATCAGGTACATCTACTTCGGACCAACACGAAAGAATCGATAATCTAATTCGCAAGCTTGATACCTGCTTGACGAAGCATTCTAACCAAATAACACCTGCATTGAAAAGAGCATACGAAATATCACCCACCAAAGCCAAAGATGTATATCTAAAACCTGATTTAAATAACAATGTTATTTTGCCAACCAAAGCAAATCCTTTATTGCAGATCAATGAATCAGATAATGACGATTCTGCGTCAGATAAGATAAAAAATTTGACGACTGGAGACTGTAAACCCTTTTTAGATGAGCAGGTCAAGGTGTTGGAAGCTGATATTCATAGAGATCTCAATATGTATGTACAACGTAAAAAGATGAAGTATTGTTTGATGTCGAGGTTGTGTAATAAACAGATACAAAGTTGCTTAGAGGGACCTATATCAACATTTGAGAGTTGTGTTTCAAGAGGAGAAGTTGCCGATTGTATAGAATTCGATTTGTGAATAAAGAATATTGCAAACGATATTTTTACTATTTCGATTTCAATTTTTTGTAAAGATTCCCCTTAAAATTGCCTTGAATGAGCCAGATCGAGGACATTATAACGAGTGTTCGATTGCTTTCGGGAGAAGCTCAGATCGAATATGTAGACGGAAACAAATCAGCCGCAGTACAAAAATATGGTCATGTCATCCAGGAAATCGGTAAATTCTTTACCGAGTCATATATCAAAATGTTGAGCGATGAGAATGATAAAAGTATTTAAAACAAAAATCAAAACATTTCACACTTTAGCTTTTGAATTATTAAAATTAGGACAGAATGTTTTCGAAAAGGTCGCTGAGGTGATGACGGGGCTGAGCAAAGACAACACCAAACCTAGGTTAAAAATAGATACCAGCGTTAATCAGACGACAAGTATACCCGTTTTGAAGGATGATGATTTATCCAAACTGTCGGTACAGGAAGTCAAGAGCTACATCCAAAGATTAGGTTTGAGATCTTTCAATATTTGCTAACCTTCAGAACTCGAAAATGTGACTCTAGCTAGAAACATCAAAAGGCTATCCAACTATAAAAGAAGCTCACAGGAGTGGGAAAGAGTAATAGACTTATCAAGACGCTTAGAACACAATAATGCAGTTAGGTAAGACAACTAGTTTACTTTGAACTTACATTTGTTGCAAGATCAGAGTACGAACATTACCTGATATTTAAATTGAACGAAGAGGGCACAAAAACTTATACAGACACCGAAAAGAAACAATACAACCTCAGCAATTTATCAAACATAATCAAACACAAATTCAAAAGGATTGGATCGGCAGCAACACCAAGCGAGGACGATAAGTGGAATCGATTCGTGAGTAGAGAAATCCAACTCTACATGGACGAAAAAACACATTTCGCTAGGGATTTACAATGGTCGAAACTAATTGGGTCCAGCAGCAGAAGAACATTTATTTACGAACATATTAATGAGATATTACATAAACAGAGCAACCATCCATTATCAAAAACATTCGATAGAGTAAGTAACACAACTCGGAAGTTTTGATTTTTACAAATTGTAGTACGCTGAGGAATTTCAATCGATTTATGAGATATCAGACACCGTTGCTTGGGTATCAAAGATTGACGCCAGTATGTTTTCCTTCAACTTCTAATTTTTGATCGCTTGTTCGTAGTTGCTGATTGTAGGTCGATGATAGATAAGCTAGTTCACTGTTTGATTGGGAAGCTAACCAATCTCAACACTGTAAACGACGTAAAAGTACTCAAGAGGGCTTTCATGTCTAATCTAATCGGTCGTATCAAAGCTCCATTAATGAAGATTTACGACTTGTTGACTGATAACAAAATGAACAAGGAGAGAGTGACGCATCCAGTGTTGATCAATTCTACACTAGCTGATTTTGATGTTAATGTGAGGCTTTGTTTTTTGTTTGTATTGATATTTAACACTTTCGTATAGTATCCGCTTAACGCACCAAATGACCAGAGTCCCTACGCAGCTACTATCACTACTCTATCCCAATTGAACACTTGTGAATTTGACATTGATCATCAAAGTCAAGTTTTATCGGAAACTTCTAAAAGTTTATGTTTGGAAGTAGAGTTATACTGTAAAAACACTGATATGCATGGGGATTCTGTGTAAGTTCTTTTTTTTGTTGAATTTGCTAGCTAACAGCTGAATCTAAAATAGCTCCAATGAAACACTAGTTCCTATCTTTTTGTACGTAGCTATCAGAGCTCAAGTGCCAGATCTATCTTCTCGATTGGAGTTACTTACTGATTTTGTTCCCTCCAAGCAAATGGATCAAGAATCGCTCTACGCCATCACCATGTTAAAAGCAGCTCTCCAATGGGCGCTTACATTTGTAATTGACGATCTTCGAGGCAATCAATCGCCTGAGCCAAAAGAAGCTGTTTATAAACAGCAGCAAGAGGAGAAATATATTTTGGATATTCTAGATTTTAATTCTCCTGATCAAGATTGGGATGAATCTCCGATATTGGGTGCTCCTAAACCCGAAGATATTTTTGGATACTTGGAGGAGGATGTTGGTAGTGTGAGTGGACATATACTCAATCCAGTAAAAACGCCCAACTCTGCTGGACCTTTTGTAAAAGTACAATACAATGATGATCCATTGGACGACTTTTTAAATTTGAAAACAAAACCAAAAATAGTGGAGATCAAACCGTTACCCCAGTTGCCTTCTAGACAGGGAAGAACTTCAATGCATCCTTGTGGTGTTCGTGTGGTAGAAGAACTAGAGCAGAGAAAGTTGAGGGGAAGGATAGAACTTGTACCTGATGTTGATGTAATTGATTGCTCTCCTAGGATGAATTCTTTTGTTGTTCATTTGACTCATACTGATTTACTTTTGAACTTACAAAGTGACTTTTCTATTGTTAACTTGAATGACGATGGAGAGGGTGGCGGTGGTGTCTTAATTCTTATTGAAATACCCAACGAAAGACTCCATTCTGGAAATTTGTGTATAGCTACATATGAATCTGAATTTGATTTATCCAATTTGGTTCAAATTAGTGTCAATCATGAAAATAATGGATTGAATGTTATTGATCTGATTGTTGTTTTGAATTTGTTACAAAATATTTTTGTTGATAGAATTGTATTGTGTGTTAAGCCCATCATAAAGGAAAGAACAATAAAAAGAATAACTGCTTTCCCACTTAGTGAGAACACCAATGTCGTGTTCAATCAATCTGATCAAGAGATCAAATGGTCTGGAAAAAGCTTGACAATAGGAGAGCACAACAAGTTTAGAATTCAGTGCCTGATTGAACAAGATTCTGTAAGAATTGTTCATAATAAAACGGAGAGAGGACCAGTTGCGGTTGAATTAGACATCAATAATGGCAAATGGAAGATTGGTAAGAGTCTTCTTGGATTCAATGTTGAAAACTGCGCAAGACGAAAGAGTTCTGTAAGATCCATGGACGTATTTACAGGAGAATTTGGTATGTAGCGCTAAATGCAAGGTGGTAATTTGAATATTCATTGTTTTGTTGAATAAATCCAATTTTGAACTTCGTCATTTCCTATTGTAATCCGTGACTTCTAAAACCAATAAAATCTGGGTCAACCAGTCCACATTGACGATCAAAACTCATCGACAACTATTGACGGGAAAGTTAACTTCGAATATTGTCGAACATTAACAAGTCATCATGACAAAAATCATATTATCAAACAAGGCAAAGACAAAAGAACTGGTTCGTCGACAACTTAAAGATCCCTTCACTAAACATCAACTTAGGACCCTCCTTTAAATAAGTATGCAACACAAATTGCCTCTTGTGCATTAGAAGATCTTGGAAACACATTAGACTCCATAGACACAACAACGACGTGGAAAAAGGCAAGTACAATAACCGTCCCCACCACATTAACATTCTAGACCGATCTATCATTATGGGCCGAAGTTCTCAACCGCTTTGATGACATTTTGGAAAATGCAGTTCACTCCAGTTTAGTCCTAACCCTCGGGGAGACCCCATCACCAAAACCAAATACTACATCCTCAGCGACGACCGCAGCACCTGCAGCAGCCTCATCGTCAGCAAACACTACTCCTTCAAAAAAGGCCAGTGGTTCGAAAGATAAGGCATCCACATCATCGGTACAAGTTCCCACCTTAAACCATACCCCAAACGCCGAACTACTCATCAAAATCATCAAGTTCACCACGCACTTGATCGATCATTGTCGTAATAAGAATGTTTATCAGTCGGTGGAGCGCATCGTCTCGTTGTTGAATTCAGAGAACTTGGATATCATACGTGACGCTACCCAATTATTACACACCCTATTGAGGAAAAACCTATACAGCACGTTTGCAAGCACTATTGATGGGTCGCAAGGCATGAGCCAATTGTTGACATTGTCGTATGGCTATGGAGCCAATTCCATACTGCTTACATGCAGAGATCACGCCAACATTCATCCAGAGGTCATGAAGAAGGGATCAGGAGTTCACTTTGAGTTCTACTCCGACCCATCAAAGGACAAGAGTTTGAAGCGAAAGTCACAATCACAACGTTCTTCATTAGGAGCCCGCACCATCGATCTGACCCCAGAAGATCTATCGGTAGGATCGGAGCAATTATTTCAAACATTTTTACAACTGGTCAAAACACATCACGTACCTGCAGATCAAAAGTTCTCCCTGTGGACTCGCATGCGCATGGCTCATTCATTTTCGTCGCTAGAGCAGAGGAGGAAATTTTGTTTGATTCGCCTCAGAGCGCTCACCACCATATGTTTTGCTCAAGCACAAGATTTGGTCCCCACATTCTTGAGACATCAACCCGACATTACCAGCGAATTGAGAGATGTGCTCGAGGAGGAAGAATCAGAGGGAACCATACCTAGAAACATTGCATCGACCGCCATGGAGACTTTATCATCGTTCTTTTTGCTTCGCACGAAAAACGTTAACGTGGTCAGCGAATTGGTCCCATCCGGCTCATCTGCCTACAATGGCATCTTGCCCAAAATTTTGTGCAGCATCACCGATGCGTTCCAACGTGATTCCAAACACATTGACATTGAATATTGCAATTCATTTTTTGGATTGATCACATGCATCGGATCGAGTGCACCTGGTATCAAGGCCCTCTATGATGCTGGCATACTCCACGACATGGTCTCGTTGTTGGGTCTCGTCAAGAACAAGAATCTGATCGTGACCGAATTGTGCCTCAAGGTGATGGATTTGTTGGCGTCGCCGGAGAGAGAACGAACGAATTGGATCAATCTCGCCACCATTCAACAAGTGATGAGCATCATTAATGCCAACTTTGAATTGTGTCGCGCAGAAATGAACACGCAAGATGCAAAAAAAACAGTCAAGGATACATTATCGCCCATTCAATTGAGCGTATTACAACTTTCGTTCAAGATTATGCACTCGGTGGTCAGGAATCGCTCAGGAGAACTCAACGCAAGGGAAGTATTGGAGGGAGAGGATGGAATCCTAAAAGTCATGAATGACATTTTGAGCCATGCCGCTTACTTTGAATCCTTCTTCTTTTCCTATGCAGCATCGATCGTGAGTCAGCTGATGAACATAGAACCCACATGCATCGCACTCATCGTTCGATCGGGCACGTTAAATGCCATTTTGGATTTGTTAGAGAATGGATTGCCAGCCAATGCAGATGTGATTTATGCCATTCCACCGCTATTCTTCAGCATCAGCTTGAACGCTCAGGGAATAGAAGAGATTACTTCCAGAAGTGGATTGAAACATTTATTCAAAACATTAATCGATCCCAAATACGTCAAAGCGCTCACCAAGGACGCATCGGTCCTATTGGGTAAAGATTTGCATGATTTCATTCGTCAACATTCCAACCAACGAGAATCAATCATTCAAATGATGATCGACTTCATCAAGGAATTATCGAATCACCCATTACTAGTCCATTCACAAAACGAAGAAGAATCAATCAGCACCGAACAAGAAGAACAAATTCAACTGTTAATCAAATGTGCAAATAATACGATCAAAGCAACGGGCAGTTTGGTTCAGAACAGTACCGAAAATGGAAGAATTCTAATTGAAAAACAAGGATTGCAATCCATCATCTCCCTCATCAAATCTTGTCTTTTTAAACAATCAAAGGGAAGCACTTCGACAGTGGACACGATGATTAATTCATTAAAGAGCGTATCGAGGAATCAACCGTTACCAGTACTCACCGAAATCATACAAGCCGCTCAATCCGAATTCGAGAATCTACAAGATTTTGACGAAACGAATACTCTGCAGATGAAATCACTCAAATGTTGTGTCGTACATGCTAAAAGCAATTTATACAATTATTCAATCACGTGAATCAACCCATGTTGCCTGATTGGAGCAAATCGACCGGGAATACATTATTACCAGCATTGGCCATTTTGGATTCCACGGTTCGATTCAAATTAGCAAAACATTTGAGCACCAAACAACAAGAACAAAAGGAGGATAAAAAGAAGAAGAAATCCACCAGCGCGACCACAACTACCAATACTACACCAGCAGTTGCATCTAGCAGTAATCAAGGATCTTCGTCATCTACTGCTACTACCACTGCTGCTACTGTAGATGCCAAAACTGAACAAGAAAATTTACTAGTGTCCAGATTATTAAAATTCGTATCGTCGTCATATCAATTATATGATACTTTACAAAAAGCTGTATTTTATGGGACGCGTCAATTTGAGAGCAGAGCCAATGCTGCTCAAGCACCACCTGCTACCGCCATCACCTTATCGACAGCACTCGCTCACAATTTGATCGTACCTCTCACCACCTATCAAAATCGTCATTCCGAAATGACCACATTGGAACATAAATGTACCTACTTGAGCGGAGTGTTGTTCATGATTCATAACGTATTGATTAGCGAACGTCACAAGAACACGAACACCATCATATTGGATCAAATGGATAGACAGGGTGGATTAAAATTGATTTTCGAAATTTATCAACAAGTCATGTTGGAAGTATTGAATCACTCGCAATCCACCGTTCCATCCGATTTCAGAATTCAAAGAAATTGAATGCGCTCGTGGTCGAATTTACCATTAATGCTACCCGATTGATTACAAAAATTATCATCGTTGGATTATGTGGCGACGTCGTTATTGACGCCAAATATGTTATTCGCCACTCCACCCTTCAACACGCCCACATTCATGAACAAGATTCACAAATCAATCTCCAACGTGATTGTTGAATTATGGAACCATCCCCACTTTAGTCAGCTCAATCCAGAATGCATCATGTTATTCATTAATGTGGTCGCACATGTGATCAAGGGAATCGAATCGGAAAGTGATGGCGAATCATCTCTCAATCAACTCATGAAGGCCACCGCACCACCCGCTCCCATTCAAATCAACGACGTTGCATTATCCAATTTACAAGAAATGGGTTTCACTCGTGGAGTAGCTCGCGAGGCTCTTCGTAGAACAGCAAATAACGTGAACGCTGCTATCGAATTCTTATTCAGCAATCCAGAATTAGTTGCGCCGGATGAAGATGATGAGGAATCATCCGATGAAGCAGAAAATGAAGAAGAAGAAGAAGAGGACGAAAGCGAGGAGGCAATCATGAGAAGAGCCATTCAAATGAGTTTACAATCCGAATCGAAAGAATCCGAATCCGAAAAAGCTACACCAGAGGTAGCGGTCGAATCGGATAACATCAAGACTGTTCGAGAACAAGCTTTGGATTGGATTTTGAACATTTCACAAAATTCAAAATCGCTCACGGTGCCTGCAACCGACGTATTGAGCTTAATCGCTAGCAGAGAACCAAAGGATTCTACCGTGGTGATCAAGAGCATTTTGAATCGCATCTCGAACATTTCAGAATTAAATGTGGAGAAGCAGAAGGAACAATATGCATCGTTGAGCGGATTATTGAGCGTGTTATTGACGTTGGTATCTCAATTATTATCGCTACGATCCCTTTTATTATCCAAAGAATATTCATTGATCGGATCGCTCTCCAACGTGATTCGACACGCGATTGAAATGTTGGATCAACAACAATCTTCACCAATTACCACCAATTCTGATTCGTCCACATCCAATCCATCCACAATTGCCAATGCATTATTGACCAGCATCTTTAATCTATTCGAATACTTATCGCAACCACCTTCCTTGAATCAACCATCCACATCTCCCAACGAAAAGGAAAAATCCAACAAGATGAACATTCAAGAATTAATCGAAAGGAACAAATCTAATCAACTCGAATTACACGATCAAGAATTATTATTGAAAATTGGAATTACTTGTCTGGACAAACAATCGTTATCCAGCGGCATGTTGAAATCGATTTTCAAGATTTTATCCAATGTGACCAATTCGTTCCCCATGGCACAAGAAGCACTTCGACAGGGATTATTAGAAAAAATGTTGACCATGACCGTAAACACCCCAACGTTATATCCACCACAAACACCTTCGGCCAACACGCGTCCCGATCCAGAGTGCAAAACATATGCTGAGGGAATCATCAAGCACATGGTAGAGGATGCCG
The DNA here is from genome assembly GCA_026419775.2 of Acrasis kona. Classification (NCBI taxonomy): domain Eukaryota; phylum Heterolobosea; class Eutetramitea; order Acrasida; family Acrasidae; genus Acrasis; species Acrasis kona. Next base: position 54,731 of record JAOPGA020000078.1, read on the forward strand.
AGACGTTACAAGTGAGCGCAGAAGTTTACATTCGTAGGAGATTTGCAAGTTTGTTGGCCTCTCATGGTCACATCACCACCAGCACCTTCTTACAACACTTTGTTCATAAAATCGAAAGAGATCCACAAGTCTTTTTCGCTGCCGTTCAAAACGTTTGCAAGATGGTCGGTAGTAACGTTGTGCTCAAGGAAGTCGTTCCTGAATCCGACAAACAACCGAAGCAGCATTCAAAGGAAATGAAATTCATCGTGGAGTCATTAATCAAAGCATTATTGAAGACGCCTCTCGTAAAATCAAATGAAACGGATCAACAACAAGGATCGAATGTTGGTGGCGCTACGACCAGCGGCAATTCGACAACGACTCCTTCGAAGGACAAATCAAAATCAACATCTTCAGAATCAAATCAACCCGTTCCATTATTCGAAAAGCATAATTATTTGAAAATATTGGCCGATTTTGTGTTTATATACAAGTGTGGAGATTTGATCATTTCTTTCGATTCTGATTTGATCAACAAGTTGACACCTGCGAGTTCTCCAGATTTGATTTCGTACTTGATTCATGACTTGTTACCTTATCCATGCAATCCAACCATGAAGGAAGTAAACGATCCATCCATCATCAAGAAATTCGATGCGAGTCGAATGGCCAGTTTCTTGTTATCCACGCTCACCAGTCATCACGCACAAATCGTACTGACTAGCGTTTGTCAACACATCAAGAACAGCGGCGATAAGCCATTACAAGTGATTCAGTGCCTATGTGACTTTTTATATTCCATATTCAATACAATGATCAAGAAGAGAAATCTTAATGGTACCAATCATCAAAATTTGGACGAAATTTCAAAGATCATGATTGATTTGGACATACCCTCTGCATTATCTGGTGCATTGGAAAAAATTGATTTGAATCATCCCGATGCACCCGATGTGACCAATTCCATTTTGAAACCCATCGAAATTCTAGTAAGAAAGAGCAACGGAGTCAAAAAGACGAATCAAGAAGAATCATCCACGTCGAGCGCCGATTTGGATTTGGATTATACCGTTTATCTAAATGAATACGCTAGGATGGAAAATGATCCAAGATTTAGTTATGGTCACCGATCACATTCGTCAGCAAGTCAATTCCTAGATCGAATCGGTCATCGTCTCGTGAGAAACGAAATGATTCAAGAAGATGTAATACCTCATCTCGACGACCAAGAAGAATCCGACGACGAAGAAATTGAAGAGGAAGATGACGACGAGGTCATGAGCAACGAAGACGATGAAGACGATGACGACGATAGTCAAGATCAAGAAATGACTCACGAGATTCAAATCGGAAATAATCCACCGGATGTGATTACTTGGGTAGATGACATGGATCAAGACGTTGAGATTATTCAAGACGAAATTGTACAAGAAGTCATTGCCGACGCACCAGTCATCTTGAATCAAAATGGAGATGTCATCGACGAAGAGGACGAAGAGGACGATGATGATATCATCGATCAAATCATTCATGAAAATGATGATGACGATGACGATGATCAAGATGGCGACGATGATGATCGAGATGGAATGGATCAACCAATTTCGATCAGACAAGATGACATTCATCACCATCATCACCACGACGATCACGATCACGACGACGAAGATGACGAAGATGACGAAGATCGCGAAGATGATGACGAAGAGGATCACGAAGAAGAGGAAGAAGAGGAAGAAGAAGAGACGGAAGAATATGACTTTGGATCTGGTCAAGGAAGCATCACGTGGGACATGTTGCGTCAATTCGCAGAAGAAAATGACGAATCAGAACAAGCAGTTGTACCAGGTGCCATGAGAGCGTTAGCCAATTCATTAGCACCCGACGAGCTCCAATCCTTATTATCGACTCTTCAACGCGGTGCACAACCACAGATTACAATTTCATCCACTGGTGGTCATTACAACACCATCACGTTCCAAAGAATACCAGCGAGCGGCAATCTTCCATTCGATCGTTCAGGTTTAATTAATGCCAATCAAATACCGACGGAGTATCCAGTGCATAGTCAATACGAAGCAGTTTATAATCCAAACGCTGCGTCATCTAATCCACAACCATTGCGTCCGTTAGGATCCGCTGGTGGATTGTTCGGTGGATTGACCAGAGCGAGAGCACCGTCTTCCCGCCTCCGTTACACTTTTTCAGATTTGTTGGCATCTGAATTTGGTAATTCATTATCTCGTCCACCTGGTGCCAGTCAACGTAATGTCGTTCCTACTGGTCTCGATCAATCATTGGTAGAATTGTTACAACCACCCAGATCAACAACAGCTTCGACCAACGCAGCAACCGACGATTCATCCGTAGCGACTGGTACCGATTCATCATCAAATGCAAACGATCAGAATAATCTATTACAGGAGATGAATCAACTAGAGGCACAATTAGGTGCACAAACTGGAAATTTAAATGATCGTTTGAATGAATTGGAAAGAATGTTTGTTGCCGTTAGAAACGAAACGGAAGGTATTGCTGATGCAGTTGGTCCAGCACCAGTGGTGGGTCCTGAACAAGTTCCTGAACAATTACCATCCACACAACCTCTACAAGCACCCGAAGAGAATCAAGATTCGATGCAAGTAGATTCCGAAGAATCACAAGAGATGGATAATTCAGTAGATGACGAACCCGTCGATTCCACCATCGAACCACAATCAAGTACCACCGCGAGCGAAACAACCAACAACAATGCACAACAAGAGCAACAACCACCGCAACCACCACAAGAATTTGCAATCGATCCAACATTCTTGGCAGCTCTACCCGATGAAATTCGTCATGAAATTCTAATCAATCACATTTCTCAATTGGTCAACACCACTCAAAATCCAGTGCAAGGAGAATCTACAATCTCACCTGATTTCTTGAATGCCCTACCAGAGGATATTCGTAACGAAGTGTTGGAACAAGAACGAGTGTTACAACAACATCAACAAACGCAACAAGATCAAGCGGCAAATGCCAACAACAATCAAGCAGCGAACGCACCTGGTGCAGCTGATGCCGATATGGACGCTGCTGCATTCATCGCATCGTTGGCACCTGATCTACGCCAAGAAGTACTCATGACATCCGACGAAGCAGTGATTAATTTGTTACCGCCCGATCTAGTGAACGAAGCGTATGCTCTACGACAAAATTACTATCACAGACAATTACGTCAGAGGCGCATCGCTCAAAACAATCATCCAGAGAGAGGAGCAGCCGCCACAGCAGTGAATAAAATGTTAAATCTATTGGACAAACCAGAAGAAGAAGATGCCAATTTGAAACCCATATTTAACAGTCGAGACATTTCTTGCATTTTGAAATTACTTTACATGTCGAGATCGCTCAGCAAACAATTAATATTGAAAATACTCGGACACTTGTGCGAACACTCCGAATCTAGATATACCATTTTGTACTTGTTGATGGGCATTTTGGAACATCACGATGTGAACGATCCCAAAATTCCAGAAATGATTGCTCCGCTCATGATGAGCACCGTATTCGGAGTGCCGAGTTATGCAGGATTCACGTTACGATCCAACACCAATAGCGTTCCCCACAGCATCACGAAACGATTTTTGGAATTGTTGGTTGCGTTGAGTAAATTACCAAGAGTGTTACCGCTATTGGCGAGACCAGAAACCAATTTACCGTCCTTATTGAAAATATCAGATTCCAAAAACGAATCAATCATGAACAAATTATTTGGATTCCTGAGCGAACCTTATTATAATTCGAGCGGTAAAATGTTGGAACAAATCATGCAGCTGATTGATGCTTGTATCGAGTACTTGAATCGAATGATCAAAACTTATCGACAAGAAATCAAAAAGATTAGAGAACATGTGGATAATTTGAACGAACAATTTAAAAATTTATCTTCCGAATTGAACGAATTGAAAGAAAAGATTGCCAAAAAGACTGCTGCTGAGACCACCACCCAACAAGAATCAACCACCGTCGATAAACAAGAATCATCATCCAAAGAGAATGAAGATGACGACGACGACGACGATGCACAAGATGAAGAAGAATCAAAAGAAGAATTACAAATGTTGGAATCCAATCTAAAATCAATCGAAGAGTCCTTGAAAAAAGATAGCGAGAAATTAGAAAAGATTCAAGTAGATAACGAACATTTGGATAAACAAATGAATCAAATCTTATCCACCGATTCTATCAGACAATTAGTTCACGTGTTAACCAAAGCCGATACTTCAGAGAATACAGTAAAGTTACTAATCAGCATCATGAATCACATGAGCGGCGCCATGCCACAAGTGAGTCGATTAATTTTGAGAGAAATGGGAGATGTGGCCATCAAGGAGGCACATGGCGTGGTGGATGTATTGAGCGCCATCAAATCATCCAATAAGAAGGGCGCATCCTCTTCATCGTCACGTCCAAAAGAAAACAAAAAGTTATTACAAGAGTTGAAGTTTTGTAGAATATTAAGAACATATAGCGCGGTGATGAAACAAGAAAAGAAAAAGATTTTACAAAAGGAAAAGAAGGACTCTGAAAGTAATCATAATCAATCATCGCAACAATCATCTGCGTCCGCTAGTTCAGAATCTGGATTATCTCCCATCAACACGTCATCATCTACACCTGATATCGAAAGTCTTCATTACTTGAAGGAATCTAGTTTAGATTTTGTTTGGAATGCATTAGAAAAGTATTTGGATACCATCCAACCATCTTCTTCATCATCGACAACAACAAGTAATCAACACAATGACATGATGGACCAGGATCACGATCCGCTCGTTAATCAAAGAGCAGCAGCAGCATCGACCTCTTCGTCCAAAAAGAATTTAGCCCTCTATAGCAGCTTGTTACCGCTGGTAGAAGCCTTCTTCCAATTCCATTCTGGATTCCAGACGGAGAAACAAGATGAGAACGAAGTAAACTTGTCAGAAATGATGAGCGAGACGCCCACTCCAACCACATCTCGATCCATCAACGGATCAAGAGTGGAAAGCTTCTTGGAAAAGAACAGAACCTTCTTGAACGAATTGGTGCGCACCAGTCCCAACCTGTTGACCAATTCTCTAAGCCTGCTCATGAAGCATCCAAAATATGTTGATTTTGATAACAAGAGAACGTGGTTCAGAGCAAAGATTCACCAAGAACAACAAAAGAGCGGATTGGGCACGTTGCCCATCACGGTCAGAAGGAGCAATTTGATGGCCGATAGCTACAATGCGCTCATCAATAGAAGCGTACAAGAACTAAAGGATCGCATCAACGTACAATTTGCACACGAAGCTGCAGTGGATGCGGGCGGCGTGTCTAGGGAATGGTTCTTGTTGATTAGCAGAGAAATGTTGAATCCAATGTATGCACTGTTCATTCAATCGTTGGACAAGACCACCTACCAACCCAATCCAGCCAGCGGCATCAACAAGGATCACTTGAGTTATTTCAGATTCGTGGGCAGGGTGATCGCGTTGGCCATTTACAATGAACAATTACTGGATTGTTACTTTACGAGGAGTTTGTACAAGCACATATTGGGCACGCCCATCAGCTATCATGACATTGAGAGCATCGATCCAGAATATTACAAGAATTTGAAATGGATGTTGGACAATGACATTACCGACGTGGTGGATTATACATTTACTCAGGAGATGGAAGAATTCGGACAGAGAAAGACTGTGGAGTTGAAACCAGGCGGAAAGAACATTGCGGTCACCAACGAAAACAAGATGGAGTATGTGAAATTGGCCACCGAATTGAAAATGACCAAATTGATCGAACACCAATTGACAGCATTCTTGTCCAGTTTCTTCGAGATTATACCCAAGGAATTGATTAGCGTGTTTAACGAGCAAGAATTGGAATTGTTGATGAGCGGATTGCCGGAGATTGACATTGACGATTTGAAGAAGAACACCGAATATGCAGGATACAGCAGCAACAGCGACGTGGTGAGATGGTTCTGGAATGTGGTGGATGGGCTGAATCAACACGAGAAGGCCTTGTTGTTGCAATTTGTTACTGGAACTAGCAAGGTGCCATTGGATGGATTCAAGAGTTTGTTGGGAACGAGCGGCATACAGAGATTTAACATTCATCGTGTGCCTGGAGATACTGATTTGTTGCCCACTTCTCACACTTGTTTTAATCAGTTGGATTTGCCCGAGTATTCTAGCGAGGAGGTGTTGAGGGAGAGATTGCTTCTTGCCATCCGAATCGGTGCTGCTGGTTTTGGTTTTGTGTAAATTACAATAAATTGGTCAACTTTTTGTTCACAAAGAATTTCACGATGATTCGCACGACTGGATTCTGGGAGAAGGAGAAGAAGGCTCCATTGTTAAACTTGGAGAATAACTTTATGCAAAAGGATGTGGAAGCCGTTGTGGCGCGTGCGAAGACGTGGCCTTCATTGATTGATGGCCTTGAAAGCGTTGCACAGGATCAATACAAGGAACAATTAGAGCAACAAACTGAAATCGACCGCATCTTTATCCACGACGCAGAAAGAACATTCTCAGACGACGGTAACAGAAAAAAGTTGATGACCATTTTGAGTTACTTGACCAAGGAGTTTGGAGATTATCACCAAGGTCTATCATATGTGACCAGTTTCCTACTGTTGACACTCGACGAAGCCACAGTGATCAACATCCTCAAGAATCTGAATGCTTCGGAAAAGTACACCAAGGGATATTGGAAGTCACAATCAGTCAAGTCAGCCACCGATGGTTACGTTTTTGAAGATCTCATGAAGGTTCACGTTCCCGAAGTGTACGCTCACTTGAAGAAACATTTCATTCAACCAGACACATACTGCCAAAAGTGGTTCGTGAGTCTTTGTGTACATGTATTGCCATTTGAAGCCTTGTTCAACTTTTATGAAAAATATCTAAAAGAGGGTAATGTCTTCTTGTATCGCTTTGCATTGTCTTTGGTAAAAAATATGAAGAGTGAAATTTTGGGTACAAATGACGTTAGTACATTGTATGCTTACTTGAGATTGGACGCCAAATATGTTTCGGAACAAAAGGCTCTTGATATTGTAAAGAGCGCTGACGATTTTGACTTGACTGGATTGGATGTAGAGAAGGCAAGACAAGACGCTTTTGACACTCATTTGAAGGCACGTTTAGAGGAGGCAGCAAGAAGACAAACCGAACTTGCGAACGAAAGTGAAGATGAGATTACCGACTACTCCACTTCTGATGATGAAGATGAGGATGACATTGTCAAAAAAGTAGATGGATTAAAAATTTAAATTGTATTTCATTTTGACTTTCCAAACACTCTCATGTATGCGTCCTTCAAGTTTTTATATCTTTTGTACAATTCTCCCGACACTGATTCTGAGTTTGACTCGGAATAGTTTACTCTTTTGTTACGCGGAGATTCAGACCTGTCTTGGTTTGCGTCCTTTAAAACTTTTTTGTGTGCGACAAGCTTTACTTCTTTATGATGCTGTATTGATGGTGACTGTGGTTGTAAACGAACTTTCATAGGACTCGACATCGCACGCAGTTGGCTGCTTGGATTATTGTTCATTATTTCTCTTCCTTGACTACTGAGCTCGTCCAGTCTTTGTGCAAACTCTTGCATCTTGTCCTGATGTTGTTGGAGTCTAGTTTCAAGCTCTATTTGTACTTGATCCAGCTCTAATTGCCTATTTGCATAATGTTTTACATGTTCAGACAAATCACGTTGGTCATCTGAAATTCTACCAACGTCACTCCGTATTTTTCCAATATCATCAGATTGTTTTCTTATTTGATCAGTGAATTGGGTTTCGATTCCATCAATCCTCTGTTTAAATTTTTCCTGCTGCTGTTTCGATTTATTGCCGATCATATCTAGAACCTTTAGTTTCTTTTCTACTTCTATTACTCTTTCATCGATAGACTGCAGATGAGATAAGGCTCCCCTCTCTATGACTTGTATTCTGTTCTCAATAACTGATATCTTCCGCTTTGTACTCTTGTTCCTTACAGGAGAAGAAAGAGGTGAAGATTGTGTTGACATAGGTGATTTTGATCTATACTTTTTGGTTTGCTTTTCAGTTTTTTCATGTGTTTGGTTGTTGGAGTGTATACTTGATATCGAAGCCACTGTACCAGTACTTATTCTTCTTTTATTATCGATATCAAGAGATAACCTCCTACTAACATTGTGATCTCTAGAGCTTATGGCATCCTCTATCCGCTTTGCACTGTTCTCCAAGCTAATGTTATCTTGGTCTGTATAAGCTCCTCTGGGCTTTCTTATGCTGGATATGGTCGATTTTTTAGCTTGTAATATTTTTTTACGAGTAGAATAAGGTGATGCTGGTACTATCTTTGCTCTAGAGCTAAATGTTTGTTGCGAAAGACTAGAACTTGGTTTTGCATGATATTTGTTATCTCTGCTAAAATTCTCTTTCTCATGTTCTGACCTCGCCACCTTTTTTTTTGCAGTTTGAGCGTCAAGAAGCTTCTTGTTGTATCTAACGAGTTTTTTAATTCGTCGAGCTGACATGACGTGATCGTCGTCATCGGTTGTATAATCACTAGACGGAGTACTGTATGAATCATTAGAGTATGTTATTGTTGATGGTTCGAATAAAGAGTGTTCGTTATCAGTGTTGTATTTTGACTTGCGCTTGGGGACAGAGTGAGCAGCTGATGGCCTGGATTTCGATTGCCCAGGCATAACGTTTCTTTCAAAATTGCGCCAAAGAAAATTGAATGATTACAACAGAAGACAAGAATCTATTTTTTATTTTTAACAACTTGATGGTTTCGTAGTTCTCTCGAAAGTTTACTTAATGGCATACCCATCACATTAAAGTAGCACTATATTAGTTATTAAAATGCACAACAAAAATAATCACATACACCGACAATATATTCGACCATCATTCCGCCTCTTCCTTGAATTCCATAGGCACCTGCTTTATCCATCGGCTCGCCTGTGTTGATGTAAGCATCAATAAATTCATCTGATAGATCAGAAAATTTCACTTTTGTGCCTTCATAAAAATTTGATATGGAAGGGTTGTTGTTTGCATCTTTTGTTACGATGGACACTCCGGTATACACAAAATGTTCGTTTCCACTCAAAAAGCGAAGGATGGATTTGGCATCCTCCTTGTCTTTCGGCTTTTCTAAAATTCTGTCGCCTAAGTTAACTATTGTATCTGCACTTATAATAAGATCAAAATTCTCGCTTCTTTCCTTCAAAGTATTAAACACGCTCAGTGCTTTACATTCAGCATTTTTAACAACAAAATCACAAGGGAAAGCGAATGCTTTTTTATCAAGTGATTCTTCATCAAAATTTGAAGGTATGCAGACAATGTTTTTTATTCCCATGTTCTCAGTTAAAATCTACACCATCGGTCATGATCTGAATTTGGTTAGCGTACCTGCTTTCTCCGAGGTGACTCAGAAGCCAGGATTATCTTCTTCCCTAACAAATCATTGATGACATCAAGTACCATTTTGTAAGTGCTCAACTCTCTCCAATTCCGATTTAGAACACACGTATTGAAACAACGAAATATAAAAACATGATAACGAAGAGAGAAGGGCCGTATCTAAGTTTAATTACATATGCGGTCTCTTTAGTTTATTTATTACTTTTGGGACTATCAGCATACTTCCTCTATACCGATAATTTCGACTTCGATTGGTTATTCGTACATCAGGTGGATCAACGTCCTCTTCGTAAGACACATACTAGTATCAAAAGGATAAGACCTGCGCTCCAGCAACTTTTCACAAAACATTCGAGACCCTTACGGTGAGTCGTGCATTTTTAGATTTTACTCATCGACAATTCAAAGGGCATTCTTTTTGATACTTGTGATCGTGGTTATCGTCATGAAATTGTTCAAGAGCTTGATCTTGGATCGTGTTGAAAAGAGATGGTGGTTCACTAGAGACAACAAAAAGAATAGGAAGGTGAACAGTAGGACAATCTCCATCAAACAAGTAAGGTCGCACCAAATTTACAGCAGTTAACGCGGAATAGAATAGCGAATTTACCTGCTCCGACACTGCCACAAATGAACTTACCTCGACGTTCCAAGGGTCTTACACCACAGTTGCGGTGTTGTCTTTTCTATATGGGTCTGTGCAGTACCTGGCAGTAAGTTCATGCTGAATGCATTGCATTAACCTTTTAGCAACGAATGCAAGTTTGGTGCTTAGCTATCGCTTTTGTACAATTATATGTGTTCAGAACCGGCAAGTCGTTCTGGCCCCTAATCATCTTTACATTTGTTATTGGTTTCATGTACATGTGGAGGCAGTTGGGAATTTGGAAGACTGATCGCAAGCGCAACGACCACATGATACAATTAGCTAGTGGCGGAACCATCCGTAGCGGAGACATAAAGCCAGGACATGTAATCAGAGTTTCAACAGACGAGTTGATACCTGCTGATGTGCTCATCATTGGTGTTGATGAACCACAAAAAAGATTTTATCTCAACGAAGTGCAAGTAACTGGCGAGAACACACCAGTGAGAAAGCTCTTGTTCAAGAATGAAGTTGACTGCATTGACATTGATGACCTTCATGTGAGGAGTCTTGTCGTAACTACAGGTCAAACCAAACGTGCCGTTGATGAAAGCATGATTGCTTTTGCCAACTCTACCTTAGTCGGGCCCACAAAAGTAAGTCGATCCCATCGTTCAATCAATCTTACCATTAGTTCATTGTTGGAATCGTATGTTGGGTCAATAGGGAGACGAAAGCATTGAGCGAGCCCAAACAAAAAATGTCACAACAATCATCTCCATTTACAGAGTACACAAACAAGGCCTTCTTAGTGTCCTTAATCACCATGTTGATCTTGGCAACCATGGATGCAATAGCTGCATTCATTGGCGCCCAATCACTAGAAGGAGTTAAAATGCCAAGTTCGTTCGGAACCATCCTCGTCAATCATATCATGTATTTAAACATGTTAGTGCCTCAAGCCATCGAACAACTCAGATTGACCGTATGCTCATTACTTTCATTTTCATTCCGTTCCCGTGTCAAATGCAACAATCCTCTAGTCGCAGACGTATGGGCCAGCATCACAAGAATCGTAACCGACAAAACAGGAACATTAACCGAAAACAAGATGGTAGCAAAAGATCAAGTTTTATACACAAAGTTTTCGGACAATGAGACAAACTTTCAATTGGAAGACACAACATCAATGACGGAAGTCACTCCCGATCTCATGAACCACCTACTTGCCATCATGTCCACGACCGGAATGGAACCAGAAGAAGTCAGCATTGCGTCTTGTATGAAACATTTGAGCGCTTTGGACTCGGTGACTGATCATGAAATACGATTCGATCACGACACAATTGAGATTATCATTGCTTTTGGATTCGTGAGAGCACTACTTGCCAAAGTAACATTATTCCGATCAAAGTCAACCGGAGAATATTACGTCGGAGTTCAAGCCGGAGGAGATGACTTTTGGCGCGGAAAAACAGGAGTAACACCACATGAGGACACCATTCAAAAACTATCCGATTGGACCACTTTAAACATTGACATCACTTCCATCCGCGGAGCACCTCGTTTATGGAGTCATGGATTAAAAAAGATCACCAAGATGGAATCACAACAGGTGGAAGCCGAGTGGAACCAATGCGATTCGATCCTACACGAGTCAGAAAGATTTTTGGAACAATTACAAATACTAAAGAAATTAACACAAAAGGTTCCATTAATTTCCAGAACGTTCATGATTGATTCGTATCGAAAGGGAGTCAAGGAGGGAATCGAACAATTATACAAGAGCGGAAAACCAGTTTATATCTGTACGGGAGACAGCACCGCCGCAGCAAAAACAATTGCAACCAATTTGGATTTTCCATCCACCACCATCGAATTGGATGGATCCAACGAGCAATCTCTAATTCGTTCCATAAGCATTGCCATCGATCGTCAACGAATTCAATTACAAGATCCACCACCATCGCCCCATCCTCAATCATGGTCGAATCAAGTTCAACAAGAAATCAACATTCCAGAGAATTCAGAAAAGACGATTACCCCATTAACCATTTTCATCGATCAAGATGTGATGCAATTGCTCAAATCTATTCAAGAACGAGAAAATGGATACAAAGGAAAAGCATTCGATTTGCTATTCGAATTAATAGAGGCCAGAAAACCTCACAAACCTCACAAACACGGCAGACCTCTGCATTACTTGTTATTTTGTAGAGCCACGCCTGCTCTGAAACCATGGGTGGTTCAACTCATGCAACACGGTCATCCACCACCACTTCCAGTCCATGCGCATCCCTCTCTATCGAGCGTAATCTCCCAGCGCATCAGAAAGGTATTTAATCCTGGTAAGCACTATGTATTAGCGATTGGCGATGGCGCCAATGACATTAACATGATTAAAGTGGCCGATGCTTCGTTGGGAATCAAGAGCACCGATATCTCTGATGATGTATGCAACACTGCGAGCGTGTGGCATCACGAATGGAAACCAGTGGTCACTCTCTTGTTGGAGGATGGACCCGAAAAGGCGACCTTGTTGAGCACCATGGTTAAGGCTACCTTCTTAAAGCACTGGATGACTGCCATGGCTTTATGGGCTGATTTGTTGTTTAATGGATTCACGCTGTTCCCCATGGATCCCACTCATCCAATGCTCATGATGTTCTATAATGGCGTGGTGTTTATGCAAATCGCTTCTCATACGGGTCACGATGTTGTTCCTGGACGTATCAGAGCACAATTAAGAATAAAGAATTTGATGAGCTTTAGGGCATTTTTGAGATGGGCAATTGCTGCAGTCATGAGTGGGTTTGCGATTGACTGGATTGTGAGAAGCTTGTTCCCTAATGCAAAGAATACTGAATTTGGTGCCATGATTCAAGTGGCTCAGTGTTTTTCTGTTACTGTTTATTTGTTGTTATCCACTAACGCTTGGACCGATCATCATAAACATTCCACCTTTAATATCAAATCGCCCGAGCACTTTGAACATCAACAACAGGCGTTGGAGCCTGAGGATGTACTTGGTATCGTGTTGGGTTTGATGAGCCTGATTGGTGCTGTTCTGTCCGTGTTTTTTGCTTATCGATTCGGTAGTATTTTCCATTTGGTTGCAGTCGTGATGGTTGGCGCTTCTTGTTACTTGTCGAGAAATTTACTGTATGTCATCACAAAAGACTTGATGCACGCACGGGAACAAATTCAGCACATGTTAAAGTCTGGCGGACAGCCTCGTATCGATAAGTTTATTGCCTGGAGTCATACAAAGAATGGTAGGTTGTTGCCTATCCTTGTATTTGCATTTTCTATCAAATTAATTAGTGGCGGYGGTGTGCCTTTTATTGCATTGATATTTATCAGTGCACTAACCAGTGCTGTTAGTGGCGGTATTTTCTTATTAGTGATCAGCAGAATTGGTTTTATGAGGGCTTTGCTCGATGGTAGGAGCATGGCCATTGCAGTTGTTGCCTTTGCTTTGGGTGTATGGTTTGGGAGGGGCACTGCTCCTGCACCAGCAGTTGTTGTTTAAAATAATAAAACATGTAAATTAAATTAAAAGGATGGGTGTTTGTTGTTGAAGGAAGTTCCATGTAACTTTCATTGTAAGACTTCATTGTTTAGAACTTACCAACAAAACAGACATGGGCCAAAAACAAGCTACACCCAAGGCCGAAGCGCCCTTAACACCATTCAAACCGCTTGTTATGTATTCTGAAAACCCCGAGTAAGAGTTCTCTGCTTTAGATAACATTTAATAATAAAGATTTATTATCGCACTATTAGAGTCTGAGTCACGTGGACCACGTGCAGATGATAATGTATATCGCTCCGCCGTACACTTTACAGCAAAAGTTATCGACATGGGGCGCCATCCTTTGCAGATTTGTCAACATCTTATTGCACAAGTTCACCACTCCTCCCGACGCAATATAATTTTAGCAAGAGCTTACATCCTTCACAAAAAATATAATGAGAAGCAGTCATTTAAGATCCTCTCAAATGTCAAAGATTATTCGTTAGCACTAGATATAATTTTTGAAAGTTTTATTAAAAGTAAACGCCTTCACTTTCAGCGTTCAGCATTCTCAGATGTAAATTTCATCTTCTGTGCAAATTCAATCCCTAACGACGAAATCACAACAAAGGATCCAATGGAAATACCCACAGAAATAAAAATGGTACTAGCCGCAGTGGACTTCGCCTTTAAAAACAGTAAAGACCAAAACAATATTCTTCTAATGAAGAAAATTACACTTTTGTTACTATATTGCCCTGAGGGCATGTCTGGACACGTTTTGGATTGTTATGAATCGTTGGCTAACGCGTTATTAGATTCAGTCCCATTGAATGTAATATTCAGAAGTGATGACCACATCACTGGTGCATATGATTTTATGGAACGATTATCAGAGAATACGACATACAATGAATACCTTATAGAATGCAGCCATCGTGACTACTATACAGATGACTATGTATTTACTTTGAGCAAGGATCCACACCCCAACCTTACCGACAAAAAATTGAATTGTGAACTTACCAAATATTGTAAGAGAAGAAAAGAAATGATGCTCAGGTCTACACTACACCCCACCATAAGAGAGTTTTTACAAGGAATACCTCAATGTAAGAGCACTAAATCGTATCCGATGATGTAAAGTGTTTTAAATTGACCAAATATAAAGTTCATCACCATCGGGTTTATTTCAATCTTTTTTTAATCCGTCAATCTTGACCTGGTCAACATGTCAGCCTAATCGGTTTTAATTAAATTTCTGACATTGACAAATAGGTATATATTTAACATCAGACAGTTGAAGAACTAAAGGATGTATGTCAGGACACTTTTGATTGCAGTTATCCTATTGAGAGCGGTGAGCACCCGGACTATTAGTTGGACAGAGTGCCCAGTAGTAAACCCAAGTTTCCCTAGTATTAACATGTTCCAACAACCCGATAACGGCATTTCATTCTGTGGGGTGCAATCTTTACCATATAACTACTCAAACTCAAATAATGTTACGCTCAGACATAAACTATTCTTATCCCCTTCCCCAAAAGGTAACGTTATTCTTATAGGAGACTCTATAATAGTACGTCAAACAAACATTTTTACAAACATTTCAATAGGGAAACAGTGGAGAGGGAATTGAGCAAATCGGCTTCTTCTTGTACAAATCACTTTCTAATGCGTACAATGTATATATTCCAGGGCTTAGGGGTACGAACGACGAAGCTTTATCAATGTGTAGCGGGCAAACTGGTTTGTCTTTGGATCGTTTAGGAACCATCAATTGTCAAAACGACCCACTGTACGGTGATTATGATGGTCTGACCGTTGACATGATTGCAAGTGATGTAATAGAATTTATAAATCAAGTTACCTTGAAATATCCAGATATACCATTTACATATTATGGAAGGGGTTTTGGTAGCTACATTGTCAACCGCATCCTTACAATGAATAAAACAAATCCAAATTCTGTCATATTAGAATCTTCCTGGGGTCCTCATACAAACGCGAGCGATTGGTAAGTCATATCAAAAGCTCAATTGTTTACCATTTTGTAGGGATTATCAACGCAATAAGATGTCAATGTCACTCGTCAAATTATTCGACGAAAACCCCTCACCAGAATATATATCAATCACGTCCGCGAAGAGTCTGCATTTGTATCATTCCATAGCATCCATGCAAACTGAATGTTCGATATATGGATATGACTATGTTCCTGTGCTCACAAACACACTACTAGATCCATCTCTACGCCCAAAATTCTTTAGTTTGATGGCACAAATGGATAGGTGTATGACTTATGATTTGGGTAATATAGGTTCTTACTTTGACCCAATTGGAGATGCAAGATTTAACTTTGATACATATTTGAATTGGGACAAACCATTAGTTTCATCAATCCTAGCTAATAACGTTATATTATCAGAGCTATTTGACAGTGAAGTAGACATTCACTTGGATATGCAATACCATGTAAATGACTATTGTAAGAAATTGAAGGAGGTTGGATGGAAGAAGTATCCACAAAGTCCTTACCGATACGTAACAGCAAACTACTCTGGTCCGGTATTGATATTGAATGGAGATTATGACCCTCAATCAACTGTAGAGTCCTCACGTTTGTATTCAAAATCGTTTGTGGACGTAAGATACTTCGTAATGGCTGGTATGGGT
The DNA here is from genome assembly GCA_026419775.2 of Acrasis kona. NCBI lineage: Eukaryota > Heterolobosea > Eutetramitea > Acrasida > Acrasidae > Acrasis > Acrasis kona. Next base: position 70,940 of record JAOPGA020000078.1, read on the forward strand.
AGTGATACGCTCACAAAGTCATTTGCTGCAGGTTCTAATAAAACTTGTTCGGCTCAAATCATAGAGCAATTCCTGCTGTGTAAGAATTGTTCAATCGATTCGTCTTGTGTTGGAAATATGACGCAAGTAAATTTTCTGGGTGATGATCGCACGAAACTGTTTTTCGGCGATTATTTGTGGAAAAGTCGATACTATGCTCCCGATACATATAGTGTAGTCATGGCTGTCATTTATTCGGTTCTTTTGACTTTCTCAGTTTTGGTATTAATTCTTCTTGTTGTATTTAGAAAGAATAGAAGGGTGACTTCTAGAAGTATCTCTCCATTTATCGGTCAATTGTATATAATGTGTAATCTTCTTGTGTTGATAATATCGTCATGTACCTCACGTATTGCAAAACCACTTAGTGTGATTGCGATTTTAGTACAGCAGACTTTGTTCATCGCGTCCTGTGTGGCAACGACAGTGCAAATCATCCGTTTCTTCATTTTCTCTCATTTGTATAGAAACATGATGAATAAGGCACCGAGTAGTGCAATGTTGAAGGTTTTGTCAAGCGTCATCCCTTTGTTTGTCGCAGAGATTACAATCATCCTATTGTGGTTGATATTTGATATTATTGGACTGTCACTGTACCTGAGCGGAATAGATATTATTACTTCATACTATTATTATATTACACTAGGATTGGGTATTTCATTTGCATTATGTACTATTATTATGACATTGTATGATGTCATCTCTCAATTAATAGTCACAAAATTCGATATGCGCCTTGTGCTCCTTCATAGTGACCCTCTCTACTTTCGAATCGATTCTCTGTTTATTCTTTTACTAATTCCAACAGGTTTGGTAAATACCGTTTTACAAAGAAATGGTGATATTGCTTCTATGATTACTGCAAATGTTTCACTTGTCATATATTTTATAGTATTTATACTATTTTTTTGGTGGGATAGTAGTGTCAGCTTGTATAAAAGAACTTATTATTAATAAAAATGTAAAGACCGCTGTTTTATTAGGTATTGGGGAAGATTCAGATTCAGAGCAACCAGATCATGATATTATTCAAATGTTTAGATACAGTGTGTCAAGGAAATTTGTAGAGGAGTACTGTAAAGGTGAATTTTCTCTAGAAAATGTACTGGCGTTTATAGATCTGCAGGATTTATTAAGTCAAGAAAACCTTGATTCAGCAAAGTTTGGGCCATTCTATGAGATGTACATCAAGAGATTTTCTCAAAGAGAGGTTAATTTACCAGCAAATGTTGTCAATGAATGTAAAGCGTTAATAACAGAAGACAAACCTGACAAGGAGGTAAGGAGAGTTGTAAGAAAAGTTTCGATTGCCACTTTTGTTAATCTTCAAGATACTTTTAATCGTTTCAGAAGTACAAGAGAATACCAAGAATGTGTTGAGGCTGTGAGGAGTGCTCAGCTAATAAAAGAAAAAATTGGCATGTAGTTGCTTGCTCTCAAAAGTAAAACATTCTCCGTTCTTACACAAAGCTACTTCGATCAAGCTATTGAAGCAAATTTACAACGTTCGCAGAATTTCATCTATATCTTCACCAGTACAAGGTTTTACAACGTATTGATCCATTCCAGCCTCCATAGCGTTCTGCGAATGTTCTTGACGAGCATTGCCACTCAAACCAATAATTCTTACTCTTTCAATACCTCTCTCTAATTCCAAATTTCTAATCCGTCTGGTGCACTCCAATCCGTCCATCTTTGGCATCGAAATATCCATAAAAAATGGCACCATAGGGGGCGCTTCTCTTGTTGTATTTTTCAAGCGCCTCCACGCCATCACCAGCAACTTCCACCAGACATGATTTCATCGTAAGCATCTTTGCAATTACTTTCTGGTTGATCAAATTATCTTCGACAACCAAGACTTCCAATTCTCGCGAAGGTTTCTTGTCGCTCTTCCTCTTGTGATTCGATACAACGTTGTTCCCACGAACCACATTTGCGTCTTTATCCATTACTTGTTCGCACTCGAGAGCGAAATAAAAGTTACTACCACGCCCGACAGGATTGCTTTCTATCCATATATTTCCGTTCATCAACTCACAAAGCATTTTGGATATAAACAGCCCTAAACCACTCCCAGAGTATTCCACAATACTACGTTGAGTAGCTTGTGCAAATCGATCAAATATGATGGAGCGATTTTCAATCTCCACGCCCACACCCGTATCAGAAACACAAAACTCTATATGCACCGTGTTTTTGAGTTGCACTTTGGCCGTAATAGTTATTCCTCCCTTCTCCGTGAACTTGATTGCATTCTAAAAGGTTAGGAACTGATATGAATGGATGATGACATACGGATACCAAGTTCGTTAGTACTTGTAGGATGCGATTATAATCAGCATTCACTATCAAATCAACCACGTGTTGTTGTAGTTGATACGTTAAATATAAATTCTTTTGTACTGCACTACTCTCGAACATTCTGATCACATGTTGTAACAACATATCTATGCTCATGGGTGCGTAGTTCAACTTTAATTGTTTACATTCCAATTTGGACAGTAACAGCACATCATCGGTAATTACTTTTTGGTACTTACCACACGTACGTATGGACCGTACTCCCTCTAAGAGAGTTTGTAGATGATTTGGATTGAAGCTTTGTTCCTTTTCCATTTTATCTAGAACATCGGTCATAATCTCGCAAGTGCCCAAGAAGCCTTGAATGGGATTACGTATTTCGTGACATATACGATCTACGAATTCCTCTTGTTGTCTATAATACATGAGCTCCTTTTCTTTGGTGGCTTCTGCATGTTCACGCACAGCTGCCATTTGTGTTTGAACGCTACGTGCATTTTCCAAGCTAATTGCCACTTGTGAAGCCAACACGCCCATCACGTCCACTTCCTTTTTGAAACAATTGCGAACTAGGTTGTTCTCTACGTATAGTACAGCTTGTACCTTATTTCTACTAATCACTGGCATGCACATCATGCTCTTGATGTTATTGGATTGAATGTATGGATCGTTCCTTATAAATGAATACTGAGAATCTTCGTACGCACATTTACAAACGATAATGCGTTTATTCTCTATCGCGTATTTGATGACTTCGACACATCCATCTTTCCATTCTTCTAGAGGAATGTGATAACATTGATTGGTGCCCGATGAACAACACACCATTCCGTTTACAATAATGGCACCTTTGGATGCATTCGCCGTTCTTACAATCTAATTACAACTGTCATTTACAATTCAAAGTAGTTACTTACAATGTTGGTCACGTTCGTGATGAGTTTTTCCTCATCGATATCGCTACTGATGAGTTGAGCAGCGCTCAATACATTCCTAATGTCGTAACTTGCTAATTCCACATTCATCGTATTGGTCATTGCTGATTTTGATTGACTAGAATCATTCGAATCTTGATGATCCACCATATCACATAATTGTTTATATTTAATCTTCATCATTTCATTTTTACTATGTGCACCCCATTTCGAATAAGCATTATAAGATTGACGCAGCGAATCCATTGCAATTCGATCTGCGTTTGCTTTGAATAGTGACTTGGCCTGTAATTCCAGCGCCAATGCCTCTTCATGTACAAATCCGTGTTTTTTACATTCTTGTATGGACCTAATCAAGATTTAATCAATGTCAATGATGATTATACTTACTCTTCATAAATACCTATGCTGTTCCATAGTTGATTATCTACATGCGCAGTCATCTCTGCTTGTATCAATAAAATTTTGCTCTTGAAATTAGCTTCGTATTGTTCACAATGGGATTGTAACGTCGATAAATACTTTGCGATCCTATCTAATATTTCTCTTCTTAAATCGCTCTGATCTACATATGGACAATTATCAATCTCTCTAATCACACGAATCATTAATAAACTGCCGTAGAAAAAGTGATATGTTTCCATGTACATGACTGCAATGTAAGGTTGGTTCTGCTCGATGGTGTAAATGGCGTCCATGTAGCGACTAGAAAACTCTCCTGGTGACTTGGTGCACTGATCTACATCTTGTTGATAATCATCGAACAAATGACACTGTAGCATTTCTCGTATAATCATGCTCATTGTGGCAGTGCATGTGGATGATTTGTTATTAATCACATCATCCATGTATTGATAAAAGTTCTTTACTGGGACAATGCCCTGCATCACATCGCACACAGCCAATGATAAAGACGATACATCCAATAAGGTCATATTTGAGAATTTCTTGGCCATTTCTTGACCTTGTTTGATTTCTCTAGCGGCGCTACTCAAATTCTCACCAACATAAATCAAACTAGGTTGTCTAAACGTATGACTCAACACTCCATAAAAAATCTCACCAGAGCTCATACCCAACGTGTACAACTCTCTCGCGTTCTCTAGTCCATATCGAAGGGAAAAGTAATAACACCTTAAAAAGTAATTATACAAGTGCAAAGTCCTCACGTTCTCGCTAATGCGATCAGGAAAGACGTTTTCGGTCAATAAAATAACTAGGTCCGATAAATTTCTAGTGATATCGTAACGACCGGCTGATGCCTGCGTAATTGCATAATAGACCATTACACCTGCTGTTTCTCCAGTTATACATTTATTTAACATGACAATCAATGCGGTGGAGGCAACTGCTGGGAACACCGCTTGATCAGATAAATAACTCTTGAGCAACATGGTCACCAGTGCAAAATAAACAATTTCAGTTTCCAAATCAACGGTGTACTTGACTAACGGTAAAATATCAATTTTTCCATTCGAATCACGTAACTCATCCAAACGCATATCGATTAGTTTTTGATTTTGTCTAAAGTTTTCGTTTGCAATCACTGGGTCGCTCTCCACGATATCAATGTTGTATAATTTAACCAATGTACGTCCAATGTCTATTGTTTCGGGACTCATCAAGGTGATGCACTTCATTAGTTCCACTCTATAAATCATGGCCAATTCTCTTCGGGATTTGTTCTTCTTGTGTAGGATGTTCATGATGGTTTGCATTTTTTCGTAATCGGATGTACTAAAGTAAGCGGTGCCGATTTCGATATGTAACATGAACATGAGATCGTGGTGGCGCTCCCATCGAGTATCTTCGTCGGGACACGATAGTTCTAAACAAGTAATGCCCTCGCTCAGGTACTTGATGCTACTTCCATACGAAGCCACTTCCATACTCTTGCGACCAACTTGCATGTTGAGTTGACTCATTTCTATTAATTGTGTTTCTATGCTTTGGTCACACAATGACCTGACGTGATCGATCGATTGTTGATTAGTGTCGAATAGAATGGATCTGCCCTTGTTGAGATGATCGGTAATGTCGAAGAGGGCATCGTTTTTTACAATGGATTGAGAAGAATTCAACGTATTGTTGTTTTGTAATTGTTGCCATTTTCTACCAATGCTGTAATGAATGTATACTCGTTCTTGGGTGCTCGTGAGACCATAAGCAGCCTCTTGAACCCGATCATGAGCAAATTGTAATCGATCTTCTACGTTGACCATCATCCCTGCGTTCATCACCTCGTATAATTCCTCTTGGACCTGTTCAAGAGTGCTGTTCATCGCATAAGCCAACACTCTCACATCAAAGCTATTGCCCATACAACTAGCCCACTTGAGCACTCGTTCGGTTTCCTTACTGAATTGACTGACGCGATGCGACATGAGCGTTACCACATTCTCCGTAGCCTTTTGTGCTCTAATCTTATCAATGTCCCATTTCCACACTGGTGGTTTTCCTTCTCGATACAACAACTTTTCAAAGTAGATTGTACGCATGAATAAATGCACAAAGAATGGATTTCCTTCTGTTTTTTGATAAATCATATCGGAGAGCTCCATTAGGCTCTCTAATCCTTTGGATGATTGTTGACGACGATTGTCGCGAGCGTTAGAGTCATCATTGAGGGTATCGTGCACCCACAAACGAACGGTGTCCCTTTGTAATGGAGATAACACCAAATCAGTTACGGTGGTGGACTCTCTCATTTGTTCGATCATTTTAAAAGTGGAGTGTTCGGGTCCCACTTCATTGTCGCGATATGCACCGATGAACAACATGTTGGACACGTTGACGATGAGTGCTAACATGACTCTGGTACTTTCTCTATCGGCCCATTGGATATCGTCGATGAAAATTACCATCGGTCTACCTTGTTGTACGAATGCCTGTATAAAGTGTACTAGAGTGCTTTCGAGACGCCCTTTCGCCTCTGCTGGTGCTACTTTGAGTACTGGTGGTTGGTCTCCGATGACTTGATGTAATTCAGGCACTAGATCAATGATCAATTGTCCATAAATGCCCACTGCGTCTAGTATTGTTTTTTTCCAATAGACTAGCCGTTGTTCTCCCTCTCCCAAAACTTGTTTCACTACCATTCTCATGGCCTCGACTATGGCGCCATACAGACTGTTTCTTTCTAGTTGGTCGTATTTGCCGCTTGCAAAATAACCTTCCTTAAGTTGAGCAGATCGTTGTAATTCCCTCACCAGAGATGATTTTCCAATACCGCTGCTTCCGCTGACTAGAACTACTTCGGTAGTACCCCTTGCTGCCACTCTGTCGAATACGCTTACTAACAGGGAAACTTGTTGTTCTCTTCCGTATAGCCTCGTGGAAATGCCGAATCTTTCGGCATAATCCAAATGACCAATGCAGAACCATTCAATGTGGTCTTGATTGTTTGCATCCGTTTGTATTAATTGTTGACATTTTTGTAAATCATGAATGAGGCCTTGACATGATTGATACCTCTCGCTCGCATCCTTCTTCATGAGTTTGTTGATAACGTCGCCAATGACTCTCGGAACTTTTTTGGGATTAAGTGGAGGTGCCTCCGTGGCAATGTGACAATGTATGATTTGCATGATTTCCGTACTTTCGAATGGTAATCTCCCCGATAAAATTTGGTAAAATGTAACCCCTAAGCTGTAAAAGTCTGTCCGGTAATCCATTTTTCTGTTGATGCGTCCAGTTTGTTCTTTGATTGTGAGAATAATTGTAATCATCGTTTACCTGGTGACAAGTATGCGAGAGTACCATACACTTTTTGTAAATGTGTTGTGGATGATCCCATTTCTTCTTGTAATTGTGTCGCGCTCCCAAAATCTACGTAAACAATCTTCTCATCTGGAGTAAAAACCTATATAGGGTGTAAAAAAGAATCGAAGCGTGGACTTACAATGTTTGCAGGTTTGATGTCTTTATGTATTACACCATTTCTGTGAATATCCATGAGTCCCTGTGCACATCCCACTGCAATATGTAAGAATTCTTTTACAGAGAATCCTTCGCTTGGTGTAAGAGATGATAAACTCTTCGCCTTGTCATCCTTAAAAATTAAAAAAACCGCGACTCCTTTCTCGTTCTCGCCGTCAAAAGTCTTCTCTAATATCGCTTTGTACTGGACTACACGATTGGTCGACCTGCTCGCCTGTGTACCAATTTTATATTCTCTTTTAAGCTGCTCCCTCTCACTATCAGAGGCACAAGTAAGTACATGTGTTTTGACTATTACTTCCTCCTCGACATTGTTTGAATAATAAATGCACCTCAGCACACGATAGTGCCTTCCCTTGTGTATACATTGTTGAAGATCTAAGACCTTCCCATCGGTAAACGTAATCAGGGTCTTGGACCCAGATTGTTCATCAGGCATTTTTTTAAAGAATATTTTTGTCTCTTCAAGTGTTGTAATTTGATTCTATTAATACTTCAAATCGAAAGAGCGAGTGTTGATGAAGAACCATAATTATCCGCATGATGACTGGAATGACTTGGAATGGCTCTGAAATATTTCCTCAACAAAAAGAATATCAGTTAAAAAATATTTATTTATCCAGTTTTTCTTTGGTTGCTCTCGAAAATTGCTTGTTGAATTTGGGACGACATTGCTTGTGAGTATGATTGTTGAGTAGGTGCAAAAGAATACAATTCTGCAGTCGGACGCTTCTCACTGAACTCGTGTGTAGAATGACTAGATGTTACCGCAGACCTGTACATCGTTCGCAGTGACATATGTGGCTGGATTGAAATTCCTACATCTACTTCTATGCTGGTAATTTTAAAGTCACTACTGATGGCATCATAAGATTCTTTAAACTTCAAGACCATGCCATCGGTAGAGTTGTTTATTTTACAAAATGTATACTTGATGTTGTTTTGGACAAGCCATTCCATGTATCCCTTCCCAATACTTCCGTCTGCATCAATGTCCGGATATTGATCGAGCGAACCGCTACTATAGAGCTTTCCGTGTCCAGGGGCATCTGCAAAATGCATAAGAAGCCTTGTTTTGTTAGACCAGCTCAAGTTTTTTACTAATTCGAGTCCACCCAAAACATCTTCACAAGTATCTCCACCGCCCAATGCTTGTACACCTGATAGGTGATTTTTAAACACGCTAATATCCTCCGTGAAGTCTAAAACACTATTTGTTGTGTCGAAGTCTCTATATCCAACAAAAGCATAGCGAATACTGGCGTCGTTGTAGTTTTCCCTGACATCATCAATGATAGATTTAGTTTTCTCCTTGCATATGTCGATGCAGGAAGACATTGACGCAGTGCAGTCCATGATAATAGCGCAGTCTACTTTTGACATTTTTTTGTATGTTTTTGTTCTGCATTAAATTTTTTTATACGTACCAGCAAACGTACTTCGCATTGAGTTCGGTTCATCATCTATTTTGAAGGAAGACACACACCTGGTCACGTTTCTAAATTGGAGGAGTTTTGTAATCACTTTTTGAACCAAAAACCAACCCTAACCGATAAATCCCTATTTTCACATCCGCTGTCAAAGATCTCATCCCACAGACTCTCTTGATGTGTTTTTTTTTGAGATATGCACTTTACAAGGGACATGGGCGTAAGAACTCGGTTTACAATTCAACTCCTAAATAGCATAGACTTGGTGTAGGAGATGAGCTTCCTTGATGATATAAAGAATAGAAATAGTAATCTTAGAAAGGTGCAAACAAAAGTAGTAGACTTTGCTTTGAACAACGATATTATTTGCAAGGACGAGTCAGATTATGAGAAATTATTGAAGGAAGTTAGTTTTGAGAGCTACTATGACGCAATCAAAGAGTTTACCTTCCATAGTGTGACATTCCCAATCAAAATGTCAGTAATAAAATCTTTGGTAGAGGAAGGTAACAAATACCTGGAATACAAAAGAACGGGCAATAGCGAAGAATATACACAATGGAGGTCAAACGAGGAATTACTGTCCTTCTGCAAGGAGATTAATCAGAAAAGAGATGATGAAAGGAGGAGAAGTAACAGAAGGGATACCGGTGTATTCGTTCGACTCTCCACAATTTCTCCAAAAGATGCTGTTGTAAATCGCACAAGCTTCAAACATCTTGTCGATTCTAGGCTTCAAGACGTGGACATGTTGGAGAAAAAATTAAATATTTCATTCCTTTCCGACATGAACAGACGCCTCTATGCTTTGTACATAGCAAGCACAGAAGCATTAGAAATAAACGACGGAAGTGAAGCTGTGCAGTTGTTAATTGAGAGCGGTAGAACTCAACAGGAGCTCAACACCGCAGTAAGAACCAACCAAGAGATCCACTGTATTGTACGTGAATTTTCAAAGTTCGATGTCGCGCATGAATTCAGATGTTATATTAATAATGAAAAGTTATCTGCTATATCTCAATACAATCACATGCTATACTTTCCTCATCTGGCCATACAAAAAAATAAAATTAGTGAGGCAATTTCCAACTTTTTTGAACAAAACATCTTGCATAGCAGTAAGATCAAGATGAAGCGTTATGTTGCGGACGTTATTTTGGTGCAAGAAAATGACTTGTCCGACACTTGCCAATTAGATTTCGACAGACCATTTGATGTAAAAATTATTGAAATTAACCCACTGGCTGAGTTTGCGGGGTCCTGTATGTTCACGTGGGAAAATGATAGAGACCAACTTACTGGTAAATTACCTCTTGAGTTTAGGATTGTAGAAAGTCTTCCTCATGCAGCGGAGGAGATGGTAGGCCCAGAATGGAGGCCACTTCTAGAACATCAAAAACCGCAGCAATAAATTATTCTTGTTTACACCAAATTCTTAGTTGATTAACTTTACAATGAATGTTTTTCTACGGACGAACAAACTCAGAACTAAATGGAACACATAAACCGCATACTGAAGAAGGTTGAACTTGACAATGACATTAGGATATTATTCGCTTCTGAGACTGGCAGTAGGAGTACAGGACTAGCTGCCCCTGACTCTGATTGGGATGTCAAAGCAATTTATATTCACAAGTTGGACTGGTACCTCAAAGTGGAAGAAAATACTAAAACAGAATTGGCATTGAAAAGTGAGGTAGACGAAACAGATCTTCATGCGTATGAGCTGCGAAGGGCTCTAAGGCTAATGAAGAATGGCAACCCAACTCTTATTGAAACACTATTCTCCTCCGTGGTGTACTATAGTGTACCAGATGTCACACAGGAGCTTCAAGAATTGATGAGCATTTTCTACAATAGGAAGACAATGGCCTACCACTACGTTAATATCGTCAAACAAAATGTACACCAATACATTTACAACAGAGAACTGGTGAACCGTAAGAAGTACATTTACATTCTTCAATACCTACTTCGAGGCAAATACCTCATTGAACATCACGACGACCCTAGGACCCTACCACCACTTAATCTAGATGAATTAATCAGCCAAGTACAAGTTCCTCAAGAATTGTTATCAATTTTAAATGAATTGATTACAAGAAAGAGATCTGCTAGTGGTCAATGGGAAAAAGAACCTCCAATCTCACTTGTTGATGATTACATTGTGAAGCTGAGGACCGATCTGAAAGCTCATGCAGATAAAATCTTGAGCAATGAACCTAGATATATTGATACTTTATCTGCAGAAGAACAAAATCAAGTCGAGGCGCGTATGGACAATCTTATAAAGAAGTGTATTACAAACTTTGAAAATTTTAATTAAAGTTGTGATTTGAAATATACTTTTTCCTCCTACAAAGAACGATAGAGCGGCAAATGAGTTGATTAGTATTAATAAATTGACCGGTTATGTTTATCAATACATTTGTGTACAAGAGTAGTGACTTGTTGCGATTCACAAAGGAGTTCTGAGATTCTTCAACTCCGACATTGTGTTCGGCCGCCATTAAAAATAAACCCGCGTTGTTCAATACAGTAATAATTCTGTGTCGGGCTATATAAAAACACACGCAGCGGGTCTATTATTAAACACGGCAGGTTATTTAAACAAATCTTTTTTCTTTGTACAAAGTTCAAAAAAACACAACATGGACGGGAGAAATGATAGTAACACAGGGATTGACGATAACCTAGCCGTATCTCAACCCTCAGAAGCACGTCTTGATCCGACATATGGCGACAAAGCGCCAGGGTCTACAAATGAAAAGGGAATGGAATCGAAAGAGGCCACCAGAGTAACAATAAATGATGATGCCGAGAAGCCAGATTTGAAGCCAATGAACGAAAATGGCAAACCAGTCGAAGATGAGGAAGTTCAGTCTGAAGATCCAAGAAAACCCAAATTAAAACTTGGTCCATTATATTTATTCAAAATAATAGGTAGGGAGTGGATCCCTATACCTATTGCTGCCGTTTGCGCTGGTGTAACAGGAGTAGCACCTCTACTGTTTTTCGAAGTTTTGGGAGGACTATTCGGTTCACTTGGTGGTGGGTCAGACATTCAAGCCCAAACCTCTCAAGCGGCCTTGTATATATTCATTATCGCACTTGTTGCTATGGTTCTACAATTCTTCTCACACGGATTGTTCAACTTGGCCTCGCAACGTATGGGTAACAGAGTCAAGATGGCCTACTTTAATAGTGTAACGATGCAAGAAATTGGCTTTTTCGACATTAAGAAAGCTGGTTCTATTGCTAATTCGTTGGGAGATGATGTATCCAGAGTGACCGACGCTCTTAGTACAAACTTCCAGGATTTATGTCAATACACAGTGCAGTTTGTTGTTGCTGTAATTTTGGCAATCATTGCAAACTATGCAATGGCACTGTTTGATTTGATTTGCGTTCCAATTATACTTGTTATCCTCGGTATCGCTGGTCGTCTTTTAGAAATGTTTGGAAGAAGACAAGGACGCCTCTTGGGTGACAGTATCTCCACTGCAAACGAAGTAATCGGCTCCATGCGTACTGTTCGTAGTATGGCTGGTGAGAAAAGAGAAATAAATAGATACAAAGCCAACCTTGCCAAAACAAGATGGTTATACATTGCCACAGCCTTCACTAAGGGTTTCGCCTTCTCAGCTATGGTCTTCACTATCTGGGGATGCATAGCCTTGGCCTTCTGGTTCGGAGGACTCATGATCGGATGGGGAAGATTGGACGTTGGTGGCTTCATTAAGGTGTACGGTTTGGTTTTGCTTGCCGTGACTGGTTTGACACAAATTTTTGCTGTTTTACCCGAAGTCATCAAGGCATTAGCATCAGTCAACATTCTACTCGAAGTGATCAAGAGAGAGCCTGCCATCAGGTTCAAGGGAGGAAAGAGACCAGAGGAAATCCATGGAAACATTGAGTTCACGGATGTTACTTTTAGATACCCAGCCAGACCAAAACAAGCCGTACTCAAAAACTTTAGTTTGAAGATTGACAAAGGAACCAGCGTCGCCCTAGTTGGTCAATCCGGAAGTGGAAAATCAACAATTGTTGGTCTCATCGAGAAATGGTACGAACCCGAAAGTGGCAAAGTGACACTAGATGGAGAGGACATTACGGAGATTGATCCACAGTGGCTCCATCGTTACGTAGGAATTGTGCAACAAGAACCAACACTGTTTGCAACCACCATTAAGAGAAACATTACGTACGCAGTCGACACCATCAACATGCTCATCAAGAAGGAAGCCAAGAAGGAAAACAAAAAGATCACCGACGATCAATTAAAGGATAAGTTAATCGAAGTTAACGACGAAACCATCGAAAAGGCTGCCAAGATGGCCAACTGTCACGAATTCATCATGACGCTGCCCGACAAGTACGATACAGTAATTGGAGAACGTGGTGTCAGCATGTCTGGAGGTCAAAAGCAACGTGTCGCCATCGCTCGTGCCGTTTTACAAGATCCCAAAATTCTTCTTCTAGACGAAGCCACGTCCGCACTTGACACCAAGTCAGAATCTCTTGTCCAAGATGCTCTCAACAAACTAATGGTCGGTCGCACATCCATAGTCATCGCCCACAGATTAACGACCGTTCAAGATTGTGACAACATTGTCGTCATGAGAGAAGGAAAGGTGGTTGAGATGGGAAAGCATGATGATTTGTTGGACAAGAAGGGAGCTTACTTTTCGCTAGCAAAGAAACAAATGAAATTAGGAGGCAACGACACTTCGACCAGCGATCTATCCAACTCCGACGGAGAAAGCGATCTCTCATCAAGAGTCACCACCGGAAGTACTGACGAACATGATCACGATCACACAGATGATGACATTAATCTATCACACACGCCCACCACACACGAATACAAGCCACTCTTCGCAACCACAAAACCAATCAAGGACGATTCCAATAACTTTTACGGTGACTCTCAACCATTCACCATCGAACCATCATCATCACCCAAAAAACAAAATTCCACACCAACGACACCAATCGAAGAAGAATCAGAAATGGATGCCAACAAGCAAGTAGAGCCCAATGGGGTCGCAGCCGCACCAGCAGACGAACAAGTCCAACCCAACAAGTCGCGTCGTCATCGCCGTCATCGCCACGAAGGCAAATTACGTCGCAGACACAGGGAACGCAAAAACAAGAGAAAACAAATGGAAGAATTCACCAACGAAGAAGATGTGGTCGATCAAAATGCACCAAAAGTTTACACGGGATTACAAATCATACCTTATCTTGGACCCGAATGGTTCTTGATTTTATTGGGTGCCATCGGAAGTGCAGTCAACGGAGCAGCGCCCATTGCATTTTACATTGTTTTCGGAAGAGTGGTGAATGCATTGATTCCGCCCGCCAATTTAGATGGAACGGCCGGAACTTACCCACCAGGATACGACATTGCGGGCATCATTGCGCGTCACGCCAGTTATTTGGCAATCGTAGCAGCAGGAGCATGCGTCGGACAATTCTTCAACATGACATGTTTCTCATTAGCAAACGATCGAGTTGGAATTCGATTAAGAAACATTTATTTCAAATCGGTCGTTCATCAGGAATTAGGATTCTTCGACATTAAAAAAGCAGGAAAATTGATTAATGTGATGAGCGAGGACATGGAAGCGATCCAAACTGCATTCACGAGCAGAGTCAGCATTTTCGTGCAATATGCATCTCAGTTCACGTTGGGCGTGATTTTTGCATTAATCACCGACATCATCACCGCGTTATTAGCACTAGCAGCGGTTCTCTTTTTATTCTTCTTTGTCATCTTCATGAGCACGTTATTGAGCTTCATCAATAAAAAGATTGGTCATTTGAGCGCGAGCAGCATGGCCACGGCATCAGAAGTGATCGGAAGCATGAGAACCGTTCGTTCCATGGGAGGAGAAGAAAGAGAACAAGGTCGTCTCAATAACGATTTGAAACTAATTGCACATTATGCAATCTTCAAGGGATTAGTGAGAGGAGTGACTCAAATGGTGATTCAATTCATTATTCTAGGAGATGCCGCTTTTGTGTTTTGGTACGGCGGTAGAAAACTAAGCAACGGTCAAATCACGCCTGGTGCATTGATTCAAGTGTTCGGTTTCATTTTATTGGGCGTGTTGGGACTGTCGCTAGGTCTCACCGAAGTGCCAAATATCGTAAAGGGAATCAACGCTGCCAAAGAAGCTCTCGTCGGCATCAAGAGGAAACCATTAATACCCATGGAAGGTGGAGAAACATTAGAAAAGGTCGAAGGAAATATCGAATTCACCAACATTACATTTTCGTATCCTTCTAGACCTAACATTGAGGTGTTAAAAAACTTTTCGCTAAGTATCAAAAAGGGTCAACACGTTGCACTGGTCGGAGAATCAGGTTGTGGCAAATCAACCATTACCGGATTACTAGAGCGCTTCTATGATCCAAAAGAAGGTAAGGTCGAATTGGATGGATTGGATTTATCGACTGCCGATGCAACATGGTTACATAAAAATGTTGCCATCGTGACTCAAGAACCCATTTTGTTCGCCACGAATATCAAAAAGAACATTGAGTATAGCGTCGGTGGAGAGGAACAAACAATGGAAAAGATTATAGAGTGCTGCAAGGCTGCTAACTGTCATGATTTTATAAGCAAGTTACCCAATGGGTACGAAACTGAAATTGGAGAGCGTGGCGTGAGTATGAGCGGTGGTCAGAAGCAACGTATTGCTATTGCCAGGGCCATGTTGCAGAATGCTAATGTGTTGATTCTTGACGAGGCTACTAGTGCGTTGGATACCGAAGCGGAGGCGTTGGTGCAAGATGCTTTGAACAAGTTGATGAAGGGAAAGACTTCGGTGGTGATAGCTCATCGTTTGAGCACCGTGCAGGATTGTGATATGATTGTGGCCATGAAGGCTGGTAAAGTGGTAGAGAAGGGCACTCATCAGGAGTTGATCGAGAAGAAGGGAATGTATTATAAATTGGCCAAGAAGCAAATGGAATTCGGTAATATTCAACATGGAGATGCTGTCGATGGCAAGGACAAGAAGCAGGAGGAAGAAATTCAAATGGCTGAAAATGATTAAAAATTTCGATTTTGTAAATTTATGTTATGTCTAGGTTGGTGACAATTCCACATGAATCTATCATCTGATGCAGATCCGTGAACTGATGGAACAATCAAAGCTCTCAATGAGAGCAAAAAAATAAATGTCAAAATTCTCAAAACGACTGATGTCAATTTGCACTTTGATTATCATAACACTACTCTAGGTATAATGCACTTGAATATTAGAGGTATCCCTAACAAATTCATTTTTGATGATTATGAATAAATGAGGTGTTCATGATCAGCCAACTTTGATACTACGCCGCCCCCTGTTAAGTAGCAAGAACTGACGCGAAAAAGTGTAATCTTACTCTTTACAAAAATAACGTCCTGGAATCGATTATGAGCGAACAGATTCGTGTATATAGTCGGTTCCGTCCGACTTCAGGGCTGACAGCAGATTATGAGGTGGAGAAGGATTTTGAAGCAAGCTATATACACTTCAAAAAGCTCTCAAATGTAGAATATGGACCCAACTCTGTGAACAAAGAATACAGGTTTAGATTTGATGGTATCATGGAGGACGACTGCAAACAAGATGCTGTTTATGATATATGTGCCAAACAGAGCATTGCATCTGTACTAGAGGGCATCAACTCAACTATATTCTGCTACGGACAAACTGGTTCAGGTAAAACATATACCATGACTGGTGACCAAGATCAAGAGTTCGCAAAAAGAGGGTTGATACCCAGAGCAGTTGAAAATCTTTTTAATCAAATCTCCCAAATTTCTGGAAAGGGGGATATGTCGTTCAAGGTCAGGATCAGATATGTTGAGTTTTATCTTTCTGATGGATATGATTTACTTGACTCCAACGAAAAACTAAGCGTTCAGGACCTTAAGAAATCAAAATTAAGAATGAGAGAAAAAGATGGTAATTTTTACCTAGAAAATTGCGATGGGATAGAAGTATCTTCGGAGGAAGAGGCGCTCAACTGTTTATGGAAAGGCTCCACCAACAGACATATTTCCTCTACATTTATGAACGAAGCATCTTCTCGCTCACACAGCGTCTACACCATACAAGTGGAGAGTAGTGTCAAAGGAAGCGAGAGCAAAAAAGGCGCCAGGCTTCACCTCGTGGATTTGGCAGGATCTGAAAGAGTAGCCAAATCAGGCTCCAGCGGTAGCGTTCTCAATGAAGCAAAGAGCATTAACTCCTCTCTATTTCATCTTGTTCGAGTCGTAAACGCACTTGCTAACAAGGAAGATCATGTTCCTTTTCGAGACTCTCCCATGACAAAGTATCTTAAGGACTCTTTAGGTGGTAACTGCAAAACTGTGATGATTGCCAATATGAACCCAGCTATCGAACACACTGAGGTAAAGCAAATCAAAACACCTTAGCGACTAATCTTTATATAGGAAACCATATCAACGTGCAGGTTTGCTCAAACCGTAGCTAGCTTGACGACAAGCGCCGTAGTGAATGAGTTTGTAGAAGACAAGGTACTTATCAGAAATTTAAAAAAGAAAGTTGCCGAATTAGAGGATCAACTTGCTTT
Organism: Acrasis kona; assembly: GCA_026419775.2. Lineage (NCBI taxonomy): Eukaryota > Heterolobosea > Eutetramitea > Acrasida > Acrasidae > Acrasis > Acrasis kona. The sequence continues at coordinate 88,185 of JAOPGA020000078.1, forward strand.
TTATAATAAAGATGGAAAATCATCGGGCGAATTAGATGCCAATGACATGGCACTGTAAGTCGATCACTATACATTTATACGTGTAACACCACGATTTAGAATTAAACAAAGAGTGAATGAATACGTGCAAGATACAGATAAGAACGCACAACTAGTACTTGGAGGAGATATATCGAGAATAAGGGCGGCGTTTAAAGAAATGAAGAACATGATTGTTTACGAAAGGAGAAAAGCGGGAGGTGATTTCCATGCTGCACCTCCAACTAGTCAATCCTTGCCACCAAAACCTATCAAACCAGCTGCAGAGCCTGTAAGAAAAAACATTATTGAGGAGAATAGCACCAATTCTAAAGAAGAGGGTACTTTTGTAAATAACGATGCCGTGCAGAATCAAGTAAAGAAGTTATTGATGGGCATTCAACAAAGAGATAAAGAAATTGATATTCTAGTGGCCATGCTTCAAAAAAAGGGAGAGGGTAAGGTTGAATCAGGTACACAAACTGATGATGGATCCAATTCCTCAAAATCAAAATATGAATCCAGCGGCTCCAGCAGCTCTTCTAAAATGTCTTCTTATCAGAGCAGCATCAGTAATAGCAAACCAGTGGAGAGTACTGTGAGCAAGGATGCCATTATGGAGCGCATCAAAGCAAAACAAGAACAAGTCCTAAAGCAAGATATTAAGATCACAAATGAAAAACTCGAAGCCATATCTAGGGATGTGGGAATGATGGACAGAGCAAAGAGTTTTGAAGCCTTCAGAAAGACGTACAGACACAATGAGGCCATAGAGATGAGAACAGCTAATTTGAAAGTACAGTACACAAAATGTAAACAATTATCCACCGCCATCCAAAAGCAAAGAGAGGTGGTGGAAAAGTTGAAAAAGGAGCTGGTGCAGATTCAAATCGAAGATCAACAGCACGGTGGAGACAATAGCATGGAGATTGAATCGATCCGAAGTAAAATTATAGACGAGAGAGCCATTTATAATAATTTGGTGGAAGAAATGAAACAAGTCAAGAGAGAAATTGAATTTACACAAAAGCAAATGGATTCAATGAAAGAGAAATTAGCTTTTGACTTTAACAAGTGGCACAAGTCCACTTATCCAGATGGACACCAAGACGAGAAGCAGTCAAAACCATCCAGTGCTATTCCATCACCGGTCACTACCGATAAGCAAGATGACGTCTTCGTGATGCCTACTGTCACAAACCAAAAACCAAAAAGTGGTCGCTATGATGACTTGGCGTCATCAACCTCTAGCATTTCCTCTCAATCCTCTTCTGTGGGCAAATACGACTATGGTAATACACAGAGGGAATCCAAAACAAGTATGAAGTCCTCCGAAGAGTTCACTCAACCAAGAAGCTTCCAAAATGGTCCTAGACAAGCTTGGGCCGATGATTCATCGGTGATATCCACTCCATCCAGTAGCGACAGTGCCACGGTGAGATCGTCTAGTAGTGACTCCAGCAGCCGCCCATCGGATAGGTATCTTTTGCGTTCAAATTCGAATTCAGACATGAACAATGGTATTAATAATAGTTCGAATATTAGAAGCAAAGTAGAAGAATATCGTCGTTTAAACGAATCAATGAGAACATCAAACTCCTCTAATATTATGTCGGGTGTAAATATGAATAACACCAATCGGAATGTAGAAACTCCGCATTCCAGGTCGTTATTTAGCAAAGCAATTAACATGATGGAACGCAACAATTCTTAAATTAGAAATTAGAAATATCCCACGGAAATAGTTGTGTCTTTAATGGTACACTCGCGGCGTTTCAAATTTGAATGACGATGGTGATGTGGAAGTTGGGAGGCTGTTGAAGAAACATTTTGATTGTTTACCTCTTTATTAGGTGTAAATGAATAAAAAGAGCTCTAATAATAAATTATACAATAAAAGACATTACAACTCGTTTTAGTACACCTGGCATGTCACGTCAAAATATTCCCCCAATTGTATAAACGTTGTTATTAAATTGAACGGTGTAAATATCAAAAGAGAAACCGAATTAAATGAACATTAGAAGCCACCACGACGCAGCCCGTCATATTTATAATGAATTTTATCTAGGTCAAGTTAGGATGGCCACGTTCAAGGTTGTTCATAGACTTCGGATTGCTGACCTCCTTAAAGAAGGCCCCATGACAATAGAGGAGTTAGCCGCCGCCACAAATACGCATGAGACTAGTTTACACCGTATCATGGTCACAGCCCATCAGATGGGTTTGTTCCAGATGTACACAGACAATAAGACCTTCTCTTTGACGATGATAAGTGACCTGATGACCATCGACCACCCCATGAGTATGCATGGTCTTATCGAATTCACCTGTGAGGAGTACATGGAGAAGAGCTTGGATTTAATACATACTACAGTCAGCACAGGTGTACCTAGTTTCACCAAAGCTACACCCAGTGGAGAGGACTTTTATCAATATCTACGTAATGATTCAGAGAAAGGGTCCACCTTCGACTCGGCCATGACATGCATGGATACAACTGTTTCACCTCTTCTAGCACAAGTGTGTGACTTTGTAGACGTGAAGAGTATTGTAGACTTGGGAGGTGGGTCAGGTAACAGCGTACTCCACATCCTTTCGCAAAATGAAAATGTAACAAGTGGCACTGTTGCCGATATGACCGTCGTAATTGAGGACTCAAAGACTGAAAAGAGGAGGAAGGCTCGTACAAGGCGCTTCGGTGACGCCGTTTGCAACAAGATCAACTATACACCCTGTGATTTGTTCAAGAAGGATGAATGGAAAGGTTTACCAACTGCTGACGCCTACATGCTCAAAAACATTCTTCATGACTGGAGTGATAATGAGTGTGATGACCTTCTTTCTAACGTTGTTAGGAAAATGGAAGGAGATGCCACAAAGCGTCTGTTGGTTGTAGAGAAGATTGTAATACAAGAGGATGTTCAGCCACATAAAGCCGGCCACGACATTGTGAAACTCATATTCTTCAAAGAGGAGTCAACTCATAGGTCTTTTGAAAACTTTGAGAAGATATTCCAAAGAAACGGTTTAAAACTTACGAATATAACTCCGCTTGGTGATACAGATTATTACGTGTTTGAGGGGAGACTTGGTACAAATTGTCAAAACGAAGCTGCCTTGAGTTGCTTTAGTATGGCAAATAGATTGTTAAATGTCGGTTCACCGTTACCTGGCGCAGAAAGCGTAGATTTGTAAAATAGAAATAGTGTAGAACATTCAAGATTGAACAAATAAAAGTCATAAATATTGTACTAATAACTCCTTCTTTCCTTTGTTTCAATCTCGTTCATACGATGAAGGCTGCGTGCGTTGAAATGACCGGTTCCGACTTTTCTTTTGATCGATCATTTTTAGTCAACCAAACCAAGTTACAATTTCAATGAAAGACACAAGAGTTCCCTCACAACAAACACAGATTCCAACCTCGTTTCCAGTGACGACTGCCAGACCAACTCCCGATCAATTTGTTACAAAGCGACCAGATTTTGTGGGGCAACTACCTCAAACAGCATTACCCTCCACATTATTGAGACAGAAATTACTCGCCGAACAAAAACAAAAAGACAACGCACCAATTATCCACAACTTTGATGATCCTGAAGTTCCCCAGAAGAGAATTAACAATGAAGATGACATGAAAAAATTCCGAGAATCTCAAGGATACAAAATATTGGATCACTTTATAAGAGAGTTAAACCAATCAATGATTGACAAGAAAATAAGCGATCTTGATGAATCCAAAGTAAATCCAATTATAAATAAATGTGTCGACATTCTAGACCAATGTGAAAGGTGGATTGATGAATACCCCATCTCGACATCCCTACAAAATGCTTCCAGGTACGGAAACATTGCCTTTCGTGACTGGTTCGGTCGTGTCTGCAAAGAAGCACAACAACTTGTCAACACCCTTTTAAGCGAAAAAGATGCCAAGTCGTGGAAGGCAAAAGAGCTCTGCGCATACTTTAAAGAAAGCTTTGGTAACATAGTCAGAATTGACTATGGCACCGGTCATGAGACTGCTTTTTGTTCTTTCATGTGTTGTTTAGCCAGATTAAATTTGGTGACCAAAGATGATGCCTTTGCGCTTGTGGCTAAACTTTTCAATAGATATCTAAAATTAATGCGTCACGTACAATTATATTATAAACTCGAACCAGCCGGATCTCACGGTGTTTGGGGCCTTGATGACTATTACTTTTTGCCATTCTTGTGGGGAGCCGCACAACTTGTTAACCATGAATACATTGTTCCAAACAGCATCCACGATAAGGCTATCGTTGATGCAGAATCAAAAGATTATTTATATTTGGCTGCAATACAATTTATTAATCAAGTCAAAAAAGGATACTTTGGAGAGCACTCTCCATTGTTGAACGATATAAGCGGATCTGCTAATTGGTCAAAAATAAACAATGGCATGATAAAGATGTATCATGATGAGGTGTTGGGTAAGTATGTTGTAATTCAACACTACTTGTTTGGAAAGTTGATACCATTTGTACCTGTCGAGACGAAGCAATAAAGTTTTTATTCTTTGAGCTTTTCTACATTGATTTTTCTTGTACGATACGCAATATGTGCTATCGATAGTGACTCGGAGTGATTGGGACTGTCTTCAATTTGTTTTGATTCGTAATGTAATGGTGCCATACTTTCTAATAGCTTCTTGTGATAGGCCATCTCAGCGTCCTGAATGTCGGTCTTTAGGTTTTGTCTAGAGATTTGTGTAACCATCTCTTTAATGTATCTTTTACTCTTCCATTTTTTTACGTCCTCGGGTTCACGATATTTCTCCGAAAGTAATTCCTCTACCATCATTTTGTCATTCTTTTGCTGCACTGTGCGAATCATCGAAGTCGGGATTTTTTTGATTGCAGCTTCGCTTGCTGTTTTGCGTTGGTCCTTTTTCAAAGGCGCATCTTGTCTTGTGTTGTAGTAGACTGGTGCCGAAATTGTTTTTAGCTATCGCTTAACGTCTTCTTTTTGGAACTATCGTATTTGCTCTCCTTGCGAGCGCTTTTGGAATTGGATTGTTCTTCACTCATTGTAAATTATAAAAAATCCAAAAATCTTCGATTGGCTCGTTGTATTTTTCTTTTTTGTATTTTAAAAGTTTGTGTGATCAAAACCTAACGTAAGTGTTAACACACACATTTCATTATTGACAACAACAGGTCATAGTATATATTAAATATGTCAACTAACTTCTTCTCACTGCTTGAGGATTCATCCTCAAGCGACTTGACGGAGATCGCCAGAAAGAGATTGGCCCAAGAAAAGCCAAAGGTAACTGCTGCTGCAAAGAAGGAAGAGGCACCAGTTCAACAGCAGGAAAACGAACAACAACAAGGAGATAGACCACAATCCTCACGTGGAGAACGTGGAGGCCGTGGACGCGGAGGCAGACCACAAGGTAAGCAATAGGATTTCACACAACAAATGTTAACATTTTTCTTTTTTCACACAAATAGGAGATCGTTCTGAAGGTATGTTTTAATGATTTTGTGTGAAATTTTTTAACACGCTGTTTAGGACGCCCACGTGAAGATAGACCACCCCGTGAACCAAGAGGTGATGGTGAAGAAAGACGCGGTGGACGTGGAGGTGGACGTGGAGACAGACCACCACGCGAACCACGCGAACAACGTGACGGTGAAGAATCAACTGGACGTGGCGGTGGACGCGGACGTGCTGGACCACGCACAGAGAGAACAAATGACGAGACCTTCCAAAGACACACTGAGGACAGACCCCGTCGCAACTTTACTAATGCAGAGGAGAGACCACGCAAAGTCATTAACGAAGATGGCGAGGTAAGACCATCCGGTGGACGCGGCCGTGGCCGTGGTGGAGATCGTTATGCACGTGAAAATGACGAAACAAGACCACCAAGACAAAACCGCGAAGATAGACCAGAGGGTGAGTCCCGTCACAGACAATTCGACAGATCCGTTTCAGGCACAGGCCGTGGACGCGGAATGAAGAAGGGAGGCGAAGGAAGCCACAACTGGGGTAAGGATGGTGAAGGAGACGACCGTCGTGGTGACCGCGTCTTCTACAACGAGAGCAAGGTTGTCGCAATTGGAGACGACAAGTTGATTGAAGGTGTCACCGCACCCATCGAAAACGCCGTAAGCTCACCAACCGACGAGACCGCCGCCGAACAACCAGCCCAAGAGGGTGATGCATCCGCCACCCCAGCACCAGCAGTCGAAGAGGAAGTTCAACTCTCATTAGACGACTACAAGAAGCAATTGGCAGAAAAGAGAAAGGCACTACCCAACGCCAAGCCAGAGCCAGAAGTCAAGGCCGTAGAAAAGAAGAAGAAGACAAAGAAGGAGCCAAAGGCAGGTGAAGCCCAATCCATCCAAACCTTCTTGGCAGACAGAGCCGATGAACTTCAAAGAAAAGCTGACGAGGAGAGATCTCAACGTTATAACAAACATAACAACCGTCAGAACCAAGCACCACGCAAGAAGCAACAACCAGCTCCTAGCCACGACGACCTCAAGGCATTCCCATCCCTTGGATCCAAGTAAATTGCGCACGCTCATATGCTGTTGAATATCTCAACCACCCCCTTTTAATATAAATGAAAGGCCATAAAAAATTATTTTAAAAATCTTTATCATCAGTATATCTGTCTTTCATTGCTCTGTACTTGTGAAGCGATATGAGTGCTTCTATTTCCTTGAGAACGAATTCCCCTCTGGACAATGCTGTTTTGATTTGTTCATGTGACTCCAAATGAGAGTTTTTACGGAAAGCGATCCTGACTTTTTCTTTGGATAGATGTGAGGGGTTGCCAGGTATTTGTGATGCTGCAAATAACAATCGTTTGTACAAGTCTATGACTGCAGGTCTTGTGTGATTCATTTTCAAAAATAGATTTATTTACAAAATTTGATGACGGCTGTTTATTTGTACTGCGAGGCCCCTGTTGATCAGCATTTCTGCATCTGACCTGTTCATATAGTAGATGTGGTTCTTCTTCAGCTTGATTGTGCGGTCTTCCAAAACAATGTCATCTTCTCCTTCAGTCTTTATGATTCGTATTTCAATAAATGCATCTTTGGGTGGTTTTGAGTCGGACGTTAAATCAAAATTAACCTCAGCTCCATAGTCACCAAGTAGTTTATCGTACTTGTCGAAGAAACCCTTCTCAGTTTGATGTAGATTTGGTTCAATGTTTGTTGGCAGGGTTACACCACACTCCCATCTTAGTCTCTTTATTCTTTGGATTCTTTCGTACAAGTATGCAAGTATGCAGCGCTTATTCCGCATGAAACCAGAGTAATGGGTTATAACGTTTGTCGCGATGGCAGGATCTGATTGATCTAGTTCTTCGCTGTTATTTATCTTTAAAATTGTCAAATATAATAGGTCCATCTCCTGCATAACACTGGTCACACCAACTTGCTGCTCACAGTTAGTAAAAGATTCAATGAGATTTACGGTTCGTTACATTATAGATGGGAACAGATTCATTGTGCTTGAGGTCTTTCAATACTTCTATTGCCTTCTCCCCATACATGGTTGTCTAACAATTTCACTTACAAAATCCATCAATATAAAAGCGATATTACAAGAAAACGTGTCTGAATTCAATCTTAAACAATGAACACACAACTATTTGCACTTTCAATACTTTTGATAGGTGTATATTCAATCAAAGTGTCTTTTAAACCTGAGGACGGAGTTAACGTGATTGAAAGGGAGACCACAAAACCTGGTGCCACATTCTATGATTGGAAGGAGTGTTATGGAGAGTCCACATCAGATTACATAACACCACTTTATGCCGACCTAAAGTTTGTCAGAACAAAGTACGACCAACCAGGTATTTAAAAACAACCACACATTCACCAACATTTTAGGAATCCAAATAAGTGTCCAGGCAAAGCTAAACAATAACTTCACAATATCACCGAACGAGATCTTTTACAAGTTTGAGATGTGGTCTGAAATCTCAGGTGGAAGAATAAGATATAAGGGTCCTTTCGACGTTTGCTGTGGAGGTTTTACTCTTCCTTCTGGCATGACCGCAGATAAATGGACTGAATCATGGATGCAAGAACATCGCAGCGGAAAAGAGGAACAAGGTTGTGCACCAGAGCAAACTTATTGTCCTCCAAGCAACGGTATATTTACAGTCTCAACAACAAGACCACTGCACAGAGATGATCAGGGTAAATACGAAGCTAATTTAGTACTATACCGCAAGAAGCATGTAGAAGAAGAGGGGAGATCTTACACAGAGCAGGAAGAATTACTATGTGTTGATCTGCCATTTTATTTTTCTGGAAATAAATGTGACAAGGAGGACCAATGTTGGCTACTAGGAGCGGAGGAACGTAAATCTGAAGATGTAGTGCAAGACAAGTCCAATCTTCCAGTATTAGTTGTTGATCAACAATCTCAAAATAAATCTGAATAATTGTACATCAATTATGTTTTAATATATGTCATATTGTTTCTTCATATACCACACAGTTGAAGGTATTGTGCAAATTGATTACTGCACCTTGTGTGTAATATTTCATCATAGGTCAACCTACCACCAACATGGCAACATTCAGAGACGTCGCTGAGATACTTTTCGCGGTCGTTCTAATCTTAGGAGTGTTTGTCTCCCTAACACCACAACTCAAAAACGTTATCAAAAGCAAATCAACCGCTGGAATCTCATTTACTACACTTTATTTGGGTACAATTGGTTCATTCTTCACGGCTACTAATGCTGTGCTACTCAATGGGATGTATTTACGATATGACATAGTGGGAGTTCTAACCGGTGTTAAAAAATCTTTACTTTTGTTCCAACTCGTATCGCTCTGGGTAATGTACGTTATCAATTACATCGTTTATTGCATTTATTTCAAAGACGAACCAAAGGAGCAAGGTTCTGAACTCGCCGCAACACCGAAAGAGCATGAAACAATCACTGATGACCTCGACTTGGGAGGTAATCATTATCAAGTAGAATTCCCTGAAAAGAGCCATAGTAGAATGGAAAGCAAGCAATGGAAAATCATTCTAGCCTCAACAGCTTTTTACCTTCTTGCTTTTGTAGAAACAATATTTATTGCTGTTGTTTTAGTCGTACTGTTCGGCATTCCAGATAGTAGGTTAACCCTATTTGCTGACATCTTAGGTTACATCACCGCGTTTATAACCGTGATACAATGGATGCCCCAAATTATAAAGACAATCAAAAATAAGAGTTCAGGCTCGTTCAGTATCGTGATGATGTTGGTCATGATGCCCGGAAGTTTTGTAATTCTTTTTTATCTAGCATATTTGTCGGGAGAGCGCTTCTCAACATGGTTTTCCTATCTAGTTGCTGGTATTCAACAAATCATTTTGTTGGTTTGCATCATTTACTTTGATTACATTGCACCACGTGGTGTAAGCATTAAAGCACTTTTCAAGAGAAAGAAGGACCAACCAGATACAAATGAAGGTGCCACTACTTATGTAAATGTAGATGAACAAACACATTTGGTCGGATCATCAGTAAACACAAAGAATAATTCAACATTTACACAACAATAAAATTTTGTTAAAGAATGTGCTTGTTTTTATTTGTTGGTCTTGTTTTTGATGGATACTTTAAAAGAGAGAGTGACCGACTAAAAACTGGTCAGGGCTTCTTAGAGAAAGAAATACATCATTATTAAATCATTTCCGTTTTTCATCATAATAGTGTTCACGTTGCATCTGTGATGTGTTTATAATAAATTAATTTGAATGAATTGTGGTACAAACGAACAACCGGAGGAGATAGACATGCAATCAAATACATCGTGGTTGAAGAACAACATTCGGAGATATCACAACATCCTTAGTATATTCGTGTTTGCGCCGCTGCTACTGACAGTGGTTACGGGCGTCGTGTATCAGATCGGAAGACTTTGGCTTGGACTATCAAAGGAAAATCTTACCATATTAATGAAACTTCATCAAATGAGCATTCTTGGAAAAACATCTAAAGCCTTGTATTCCCCCATCCTTGGGTACTTCACTTTCTACATGATATTTTCTGGAATTTACATGGTTTTTAAAAGACCCATACTTTCTACCTTTGCATTGAAAGGTAAATGGTCGACTTTTCGTGGCTTTCATAGAAACATGTCGAACTTAATCTTGTTTCCATTCCTGATAACCGCACTAAGCGGAACATTGTATAGAATGCTTAAAACATGGTTCGGTTTGGAAAAGGAATCAGTTGGATTTCTACTGAATTGGCATCAAGGAAAATTCATATCAGGTCTTGGTATCGAATATGTCTACCCCGTATTGTTAGGAATCGCAGCAATGGCTTCGATAGGTGCTGGCCTAACGATGAACAAAACAGTGGTGGGCATGAAGAAGAAAGCCACAGAAACATCACTGCCTAGCTAACAACAGGAAATCTTTAATAAAAATACAATAAATTTAACAAAATATCTATTTAATCAATGTTTTATGTCATACTATTTGAAGATACAACGTTTTATCTTTACTCTGCAGATGTAACTCACGGCGTTCAATCTCAGAAGGACCGTATCTAAGAAATAAGAGAGGGATTTATTGCAGTTACTCGACCATTTGAATTGTTTAATTGAACACATTTATTGATCTACCATAAATTAGCATCGCAAATAAATAAGGCACTATCATAATCTGGTAGCCCTGCAACAACAGTGTGGCATGAGTCACAGCCACTAACCACTGACACCCTATAGCAATGTTCTGTGAGTGAGGATTTACCCCCAACTCACTTTCTAAAAACAAAACATTCGGAATTATACAAGAAGAAGCACCGCGTACAACACCCGCCAATGATATTGGAACATTTTTCAATTTAAATTTCACGAGGCAATAAAAAACTGGAACAACACAAAGTACAAAGAACTTTTTAAAATGATCAAAGTCAATGTTTTCATCTTGTTTGTTTTGTAACTTTTTCTTGTTTCTCTTGTGCTTTTGACTTTGTGGATCGTAACATGTTCTTGCAAGTTGTAACCCAATAGCAGCCCAATCTCTCATTTCGTCCGTTCCGTTCAACTCGTCAAAGATCTTTTGCAATAGAACGCTCAAGTATACGTGGTTGAGTCCTGACAAGACGCTCTTGTTGATGGAATCTAAAGTGTGAAACACTCACAACGAGTCAACTTACCATTGGAGAACATTCTTGTAATGAGGCGGCACACAGCGGCCCTTGCGTCATCTGTTTGGAATATACCCAAGTTTATAATTGTGTCTTGCCAAGGCAACATGTTCAAGTGAGAGTGCTCTATAAATAAATGAGTGAATGTGTGAACTGGTGCTTACCATTTTTGCCTAAAACATCCAAAAATTGTATGGCATACTTTGACAAGAAACCTTGCTTGCAGGCAAGATTAAAGGTACACCCCATGATTCCACCCTTTGTTATCTTATCAATCATCAATTGGTTGTTTTCCTTTGTGGTCGTCATTATCTCCAGAGAACCATACGTTGATTTGTAAATGAAATAAGCAATCATGTCGGTGATTTTGTTTTGAACATGTTCCCCAAACGTTGGATATATAACTTCAGGCTGATCGTCTGGACTCAAATCAACATCAAAGACAACGTCTTTCTTATAACTGTTTTGGAATAGTAACAGAAACTTCCTAAGAATATTTATGACATCGTCATCCTCAAGTGTTTTTTTGTATATTTTTGAGTAGCCGAACAAAAAGTACGTTTGTAGTTGCTGCATTCGTAGGGCTAATACAACAAGATCGATATAGCTGACTTGGTATAAATTAATGTCATTACTTCTCAATTTTGAAGTTTTCTCATTCAAGTATTCGATATTGTTCGTCATGATGTCATCTTTACGAATATATTCGTGGATGGAGACCAAAGTAGGAACAGTTACCGACGCGATAGCAGCTGCTACATATCTTTTTTTCAAAGTCCTGTCTGCGTATTTACCGTATGTATATAACTTGTAGGCTTTTGACATTGTTTGTAATACCACCTTACAATTCCATGTTTTTAAATACAGGTGCGATCTATAATATTTAGTTCGACACCTGGATTGGGCTCAATATAATAGTTATGTTAAAAATAAATAGGCACACCTATTGTTCAATATGTCCGATGCTTTGTTCTCGTCGCACTATGCCTGAGTTCTTATGGTTATGGAGGAAAAACAACTCAAAGTTTGAAAAAGCCTAAAAATAAGTTCGACAGTGCGTCAAAAATTAAAAACCGTCCTGCTCTGACATGCACCCTTAATTTCACAGCATAACAACCATGCTTATTAAAACTATTGATACTAGTTCCTTCAGTACCTTTTAGATTCGTTGATGTCATTGTTCTGATACTGGTTTGTTATTTTTTTAAAAATAAACTTTTTATGACAAAATTGTAAAAAGTAGATTTTGATCGAACAACCAAATCAAAAAGTCAAAAATGTTGTCAAAGGTTCTTCCACTATTTATTTTGATATGCGTGGTTTTCGGTCTAGAACAGACTTCAAATGTTGGAGAACGACCAGCGTTTGTCAATAATGTAAATTTACTATCAAGCAGGGTTGGTGCATCAGTGGTGTCATACAGCGATCAGTTCTTTGCAGAGGCCGAAAATCTATTAAATCCTATCGCACCGGTATTTAAACCACAAACCTTTACAGATCGTGGGCAGTTGATGGACGGTTGGGAGACCAGACGTCACAATCCTAATGAATATGATTGGGTCATACTCAAGTTGGGTCTTCGTGGTACTATCAGCGGTTTCATGATTGACACAGCATTCTTCACAGGTAACCATGGGCCTCAAGCTTCCATTGAAGCAATTCATTTTGATAATGCAAATCCACTACCAGAGGAACTTGAAAAATCTGATAAGGTATCCTTTAATCAACTTCGCTTCTTATTATTGTAGTGGGTTGAAGTCCTACCAAAGGTCGATCTACTCCCAGGGTTCATAAATCAATCTCAACACTATTTTGACTCTTTATCACAAGATCAAATGTGGACTCACTTAAGGCTTAAAATGTATCCAGATGGCGGTATCGCAAGATTCAAAGCATTCGGCAAGGTTCTACCAGATTGGGACAACATGGATCCTACCCAAGAGATTGATCTTGCATTTGTTGGTAACGGTGCATCAGTCGTTGCCGTGTCCGACATGTACTTCTCAAGTAAAGACAACATCATCATGCCAGGAAGAGGAATTAACATGGGTGACGGTTGGGAGACAAAAAGATCAAGAACAAAAGGTCACGTTGATTGGCTAATCATTAAACTTGGTAGGGCAGCAAAAAAGATTAATTCACTAGAGATTGACACGGCTCACTTTAAGGGAAATTATCCTGAGAGTTGCATTGTAGAAGTTGCCAATCTGAGCGACTCACAAGATGTTGCTTCTGCAAAGTGGTCCACCCTATTGCCAAGAACAAAACTATCAGCACACAATCAACACATTTTCGACGTTTCAGTAGATTCTGTCGATAATGCACTCTCCACATCAACCGTAACACATGTCAAATTAACAATCATACCTGATGGAGGTGTGAGCCGTTTAAGAGTGAGAGGTTTGTTTGTATAAATAAAACTTTGTTTATTTAAGCCTTGCAGATAATGTATTAATGATTCCTTTGGTCTTTACATCAGCACACTTATCACTACATGTCACCATCAATTCGCACAATTTACTCTTGTTCATTTGCTCCAAAGCATCCGACGAGGCACTCAAAACCAACAACAAACCAAAAGCAACTCTCAAGAGATCTACGTGCTTGTCTTGACTGTTCAAAAGTACGGAAACGCATTCACATGTCATTTCGACAATTGTTGATTCATCGTTGTAATTAGCTCGCACTACATGGTCTCGATAACCTTCGAATGATCCTGCCACCATCAAGAATGCAAAAATCTATAATGTCAAACGCATCAAATCACTCGAATTCACTTACATTCATCAACAGGGATGCAACATTATGATCAGGTTCGACGCTCAACTTTTGGTGCATCATGTGAATTAATTTCACACATTCTTTAATCACAAGTCTCTCGACAAACAAACCACAATACTCCTCATCAGCACTCAACACCAATATCGCACCGGATGCTGCTCTCAACATTTCCAATCTACCAACGCTCATTGTATTGTAATTGGTTTTGATTCTCTCCAACAACAATGACACCAAATAGACTTGTTCGGCGATCAATCCTCTTCTCTTGGTGGAGTCCATGCAATTCTGGAGCACATTAATTAAAAGTGCAATGGCGTCATGTTGTGTGGTTGGACATGAAATGTGATCTGCAACGAAATAAAAGTATCCTGTGCTGGCGAACCAATCCTTGACATGTACGCTATCGGCTGTTAATTTACAAAACAATCTACACACCATCATTAATAATGCATGGTCGTCGTACTATATTAAATTAATCATCTTGATGATGCATGTCGCTTACTCTTAATAATCCAGCCATGGCATGTAGGAATGCTTGATCGTTACAAAAATGAATTTTTACATCCTCGCGTTGGTACACCAACTGTAACGCTTTTGTACAAATGTGATGCATGATGTTGTATTCTTTTGTGGTTCTGATGGCAAATGTGATCAACTTGGTCAGTATGGTTGCGCTCGTAAAGTAATTGAGTTGTAACAGCTTGCTGAAGAATGTTGTGTTCATGTGACATGGTGGTTCGTTGATCCTTCGACATGCTGCTTGTTGATGTGCTACGCGTTGAAATCTATTCTTGGCTTCCGCATGATTGGGATCCGACTCAAAGAATGACTGTCCTGTGAGAGCCGAATCATCTTCTGCTTCTTGAGGAGTGTAGGAATCAAAAGGTGTCAACGTGGATAACACCATGTCTTGTTTACTTGATGCTTTGAACTCTACCTTGTCTATACGAACGTCTAGCGATTGATCCCATACGAATGGTTCGTCCTTTGGCTTCAAGTGTAGTGCATAGTCTAACAATTGAGACAGTGCGGACTTTACTTTTTCGTCAGTGTTTGGATTTTTGATCCGGTCAACCACTTCATTTAAAAAACAATCACCAACATTAATGACACCCGAGTCCATTTTGAACGCTAAATAGGCAGAAAGTTGTTCTCTAGGTACATTTGAGTTACTAAATAATTTATTTTCAATTTTAGTGGGTCTGTGGAGAAGTTCTTGAGAGACCTTGTTACTGATTGTGAGTGCTTTGAGTGCTGTCATAAAGTCGTCCAGTGAAGTGACCTCTGGGTCGTTGACTACCTCTGGTTCCATTTGTAACCTCTTGTAGCACCAAGTATAAAAGTCATCATCTGCTGTCAAACTCTCTAATCTGGTCCGAAGCAGTAATGTGTCGTAGATGAAACAATTGGACGTGGAATGTAAAGAATGTACAATCTTTTCAAGTAATGTAACTTCAGAGTTTGGTCCGCTCATTTCAAAAACAATGTCTTCGTACTTGTCACCGAATGGAGGTAAGTAGGATCTATATCAAAGTTTAGTAGAGAATGCGATCGAAACGTACCTTCTTGTTACAATGACCACACGCGTTGTTACATTTTCTAATGTCTGTAAGGATATTTGATATCCACTCCAAACTGACTTGTCCAAAATTTGGTTAGACCTGTCTTTGTCAAATCCATCACTGCTAACAATTTTGTAGTCGACATTATTTCTCTATATTGGTTAGTCGAAAATCCAGTGGAAATGCATACTAGGTATTCGCAAGTGGCAACCTTTTCTGCTAGTGTTCGTAGGTTCATTTGAGGCGATTGCATGCTTCTCTCCTTTACCATTGATACTTTTATAAGATTTCCATCTATTGAATTAGAATAGGTAATAGCTATGGAGAACTTACTGTTGTGCTTAAAAGTGATCGATTTTAGTTTTGTGTCACTGGTTAAATCATCAGCCCCTTGCTTTTTGTATTCATCATCTAACGCTATGACATATGTACTGAATAATTCTCTTTGATTCTTGCTTGATTGAATAAGAGAACTCTCCTTCCTTCTTGTAAATTTAATCTTTTGTTTGACTACATTTAGACTTGCAGATCCAGACAGCATGTTTCTGGTCACGCGGTCATTCTTCCAATGTACTCTAAATTCCCTCAACAATTGGTCCTTCTGAGATGTCTCAAAAACAAATTCTTTCTAAAAGAAATATTTAAAAACAATCTTCAATGTAACTTACTGTTATCTTTGAGTTACTAAGTGTTATTTGAATCAAGGATGAATCGTCTGGATCTGTGGTGACGGTGCTCAATTGTTCAAATGAAAACTGAACAGGTTCATTCTCCATATTCTCGCTTGTTAGATAAAAAAAGTGACTGCACAAGCACAAGTAACATCTTTTCCCCTCCAATTTGACGACACTATGAACATGAGTAAAACGATACATGATTATTTTCAAACATACGCATAATACAAGATTCTATCCTTGATCACCTCCTCTAACTGCAACCAAGAAGCACTTCCCTCCCTCATCAAATAATTGTGACAGGTAAAATAAACCCCAGTTGACCAATCAAACGTTTCAACAAATCACAAAATTAAATTTATTGTACCCATTGTCTACACGTTGCAGCTCCACAATAACACTTCATCTTTTTATATATTTGATACTTGTAATCAAAGTTCAATTCCTCCATAGCACTAATATCTCTTTTGGCAAAGAATGCAATCCTAGATACATAATCATCCTGCACATCCACACCCACCCTCACGCTCAACATGTTGGGCCCACACGAATGATTAAAGAAGCGCGTCAAGTTACCATAACGATAAGCATCTATCGTATACTTATTATCGCCTCCAGCCATATCAAACAAGTAACTACATCCCCTCTCATCATAAATATCTCCTCTGCTCTCCGCCTCTGCTTCCAGTATGACCTCTCCCAAATACTCTTGTATGAACTGATGGGCCTTGATGTCCACGAGAGTCCTCACTCCCCATCCCTTATTCATGGTCTTGAACACTTGCAACACTAATTCAGGCGAACCACGCTGCACCACGCGGTTATTACAAAATTGATCGCAGCTACAATTCATGTTGCATTCAAAAATCTTATCGTCCACACCTTCCCCAGGTTTCAACAATCCATTCGCATCGTAACTACAGTGCTTGTTCTCTTGCAAAAGACAACAAGAGCATTTATCGCCACACACGCCCGGACACGTACATCCGCTACACTTGTTATGAATGTTCTGATTAATGCTCTCCGTGTCTTTACAATACACCATATTTTCGTAATCACTAATGTATTCTACGTGTGGATAGGGCTCATGATCACATAGATTGATGGCACTGATGGGATACCTCGCTCTCGCATTACTAATGTCATCAATCTTGTAGTAATACTCCTCCACTACCGGCGAAGTATCATCTTGATCATCTTGGTAAATCTTAATCTTTACCAATCCACCCAACAAATCAGTTTCGTTTTGCTGAGCACATTGCTTCAATCGAACATAATTATACAAATCGTTAGTTGCCGTTTTCATATCCAACGATATGGAGTCCCTGATGGCTTGTAATTGACTGGCATCCGTCAACATCTCTCCTGGTACGTTCGAATCACGATTCAAACTATGATACATGGACTGCATGACTTGTCGCTTGTTAGATGAGCCATGATTAGAATCATTGGCAGACAAGTCGACGACGTTGCTGGATATGATGTTCTTTAACGTAAACGTACATCCACGCGAAATCAACTCTTGATGAATGGTGGATGGATCGTGACCCAATAAATAACCGAGTAAACACACTAACACTTGTTTGGGTTGATAACCTAATCCATCGCCAGCGAACAACTGCTCGCAAGTCGAAAAATACTGATTCAGGAACTCCCTCTCCATTTCGCCAACTACATGTGGTTTGACGGTCATGCTCAGCGCGATAACCGTTTCGTGATTCAATAACTTGACCGTCAAGTCGCTGAATGAATCCAAGCATGTTTGATAAGAAGCATCTTGATTGGAAGCTTTCATAAGCTCCAACAAGGTCATGACCGATTCGTGATAAATGTGCGTGACGGGCGATTGATCGTCGACGTGCACAATGTCGCTCGTCACGTCCAATATATCCTTTGCCAACTCTTGGTCGTCATAATCCTCTTGCGTGATCTTCTCCAACGACATTTCTCCTCCGTTCCAATAAACGACTTTTAAGGTCAATCCGATCCTCTCTCTTCTCCAGTACCGATAGTATAAACGATCGGATAGTATTAGCACTGGAGTTGCACTAAAGTAACCACCCACCACCGTGTACTTTGTGCTATGACCCATGTAAATCACCTTGTGCACGTCGTCTACGAACGCTTCGCACAGGGTCTTTGCTGGTTCGAAATTTGGAATGTGAAATGGATCGTTCGCGTCATTGTATTTTTTGATTTGTGATTGATAAAGTCGATTGATCATTTGATATTTACACCTGTCGTAGGCTGCACTCGAACTCTCGCTGTTGATGCAACTAAATCGTTCCATGTATGGAATGTTCTCCATCGTGATTAATCGATCCAAACACAATTTCCAATAGTCAATTTGAGAAGCGGGTGCCTCGCTCGGAGATCGCACCATGGGATCATTTTCGTTGGTCATGTCGAATCCCCATCCGCGCAATATGCCGGCTAATTTATCGCTCGATTGAATCAAATCGTCGGGTTTTACTTCTTGAATGTATCGTTCGTATAGATCGCTCACCGTTGATTCTTGTTGAAAGCATTGTTGAAGTAAATACAAAAGCGGTAGGTATAGATTACTCTTGGATACGCGATTCAATAAATCATTCTCCAAAGTGAGTCCATCCATCCAAAGGTATTGGACCCATTGAGCATTCTTGTCCTTGGACGATGACGTGCTCTTCCTTTCTTTTTTGATCAATGTTTGAGTGTATGACTTACATTGTTGATCGCTCCTGATCAATTGTCCCTGCGACGATACTCTCAATTTTGATCTTGCTTTGATTGTGGATGGTGGCGTGGACGGAGGTGTGATTGATGGTGGCGTTAATGTCGTTCTTCTTTTTCTGATCACTGTTCCATTGGGTGTGATTGGAGTGGGTGGGGTGGGTGGAGATGCGGGCGACGTGTGCTTTTTGTTGGTCGTTGTGTTTTGTGTGACTGGTGTTGATGGGTGGTGGTTGGGTGGGGATGGAACGGGACTCGATGTTGGTTGCGGAGTTGATTTTATTTTTGATTTTCTTTTTCGCAAGGTTCTCTTGTCCTCCGTTATTGGAGTGCTTGGTGTCTCTGGAATCACTTGAGGTGAAGGTTCGTTCTTTGTGGGAGTGCTTTCTTTTAATGTGGTTTGTGTTCTTTTTGTCCACAGCGGTGTAGCACTTGATTTTGGTGTGCTGGAATGTAAAGGTTGGTCGAAAATTGTTGGTGTTGGTGCGGTTGTTGTGGTGGTGTCGAGATTAGTTGTCGACGTTTTAACGGGAGGTGGCGGTGGGGGCGATGGTGGTGGATCATTAAATAAAAGTACTTTAGGTGGCGTTGTGTGAGTTGGGAAATCAAATATTGAAAATTTTGGTGGCGATGTGTTTGGGGTTTCGTTCACACTTTCTGGGGGTAATGTAGTGGGTGTAGCGAATTGGCTCAAACTTCGATTATTTTTTCCATTTATAAGTGGTTTGTTGGAGGGTGTTTTTGGTGATGCATCCACCTTGTTCTTTACTTTGTTCGCGCTTGTGTTTGGTTTAGATGCCTCGCGTTTCAAATCCCCCGCTGTTTCAATGGAACTTGATAAACTTGTATTTATAGAGTTTGAAGAACTTGATGTTCTGTGTTTTTGTGCTTTGTTGTTTAATTTGATTTTTTTGGAAGTTAAAGGAGTTTGCGGTAGGCTCCTCTTTTTACTTGTGATAGGTTGGGATGGTATATCTATATCATCGTCAGATGAAATGACAATGCTCTCAGACATCAAAGGTCAGACAACCTTTTAACAAAGTATCTATTGTAAAATATTTCAGCGGGTTCAGGCTTCTTGTCTCAACGCGAACTACAGGATGATCAGTTCCAACCAAGCAGAGTTAAATTGTTACTTAGAACACGAAAACACTAAAGATTCCCTATCTCTATGATTATATGAACTTTTTAATGTTATCAAATTCTGAGACAAACATTTTATGATTTCGCTACAATTTGATGTAATTTTATTAAGAATAATGCTAAACTCGATTTATGAATCGTTTGTTGAATGACAAGTCACTTGTTCATTGCCATGCAGACTTTATGTAGGCATGACTGCGATACCTTAAGAGCAATAGAATAAGGCAAACAAAACACAATATAAAAATTTAATGGCAACATTGACCTTGAAACGTACGCTGAGTGTATTTGAACATTTACTTACAACAGAGAAGTTCACCCGACTTGTTGATTTTTACTTACAACAACAACTGATAATGCCACCAAAAGCATCACAATCAAGAAAACAAAAAAGGATTGAAGACGAGTCAGAAGAAGATGATGATGATGTATATTCTGAGGAGTCAGAAGATGAGGCTTCCAAGCGCAAGGCACCTACAAAAAGAAACAACGCTTCACAAGATAAAAAAGAGCCTGCTAAGCGGTTAACAAAGAAGAGGAAGGCAGCAGACGATGACCTAGAGTTTGATGGTGGAGAACAACAAAAAGCCCCACTTGATGCACAAGAAAAGGAGATAATTATTAACGACTTTATGCGCTTTGCTTTATTTATGGATTCCAAAAAGCTCCCAATCAAAAGGGAGGATGTGAATAAAAATGTCATCCCAGAAATTCACCGAAAAAAGAAGGGCCTACTCGTCCAGCACATCATTCCAGAGGCGAAAATACGTTTCGAACAAATATTTGGTTTCGAACTTATAGAGCTAGAGAGGCACCCTGTGGAAGCAAATACAAATAATCCAGATGCTCAATTATCACAACTAAGTCAAAAATCAAAGAAACCAAAAGCGCCACCCGCCGATAGCATGTGGATACTACGTCTCAAACAAACACCAGATGTGGATCAAAGAACCTCAGAAATACAAAAAGACGTCGACGGACCACATTTGGCGCTACTGATGGTCATTTTATGTTTGACTTATGCCAGAGATGGGCCTCTCCCTGAAGAGGACATGTGGGATCATTTGAAAACATTGGGATTGGTGCCAAAAAGAAACCATCCGGTGTTTGGATATCCAGAGAAGGTAATAGATCAGCTGATAAAGGAACTTTATTTGGAGAAGGTGAGAGATGAGAGGGCGGAGCTACAGCATAAGGCAAACCCAAATGCATTCACAGATGTTAATCAAAAAAAGACATTTTATGTGTACAAGAGAGGTTCTAGAGTTCAAAAAGAGATGAATCAAGATGCTGTAGAAAAGTATTTGACAAGCGTGATGAGAGGTAGAGCTCAAAACGGAGCGAGAGAGGATTCTGACCAAGATGAATAAATGTATTTTTTCAAGATTGAAGTTTTATTAAAATGTTATCTGTTATGTCTTTTCCTCTTGCGTACGAGTTGCATTTTGACATTAAAGAAAGTACTTGCTCTTTTGTTATACCCCTTGGGAAAAAGCTTAATTTGGTTAATATACATTCCTCCTGGCTATCATAAATTCTGGAAGGGAACTTGCCGCAATCAATTAGGCCGTACGCTTTGATCTCGGAGCATGATGCTTGTATTTTGTCTCTCATGTTTGCGCCAAGGATAATGTGATCGTGCGCATGAACTATTTCGTGCATGAGAACACTTTTAGCAGTATATAGACTTCTATTGTTCCCACTACACATTTTAATTTCATTCAAGAAGGAGTTGTAAAGCCCTAGATGATAATCACTTGAACACTTTCCCCATATCACTTTTGTTCCCGTTTGTTTCAGTATTTGTTGGTATTCTTTGTCTATTTGATCCACCAAATCCTCTTGTTTAAATGACCTCATTACAAATATCTAACCAACTAATCGAGTGTGCACACCAACAACAAATAAGAATAGAAGATCAAAAAGTAAAAAATTTATACAAACATCTTAGACATGAAAGCGTTGGGATTTTTGGCAACTCCTATTATTGAACTCTCAATCTTTGGTTTCATCCATGCAAACATCTTTCCTTTACCCTTCAAACTGTTACCTTGAACCATAATAGCATCTGATTTTCCGAGCATAATCACTGATTGATATTCCTGAGGTACATGTTTTAATGGCTGAGTGTTTTTTCCCTGGACTTCATTGGAAATGTTTACGGCTGCTACTTTTGCATGAAGCCTTGCAAAATTAGAAATCTTTTCCTCAACAACATTATTAGCATCTCCTAATGCCAACACATTAGTATGTCCTTCAACGCGAAGATGCTCATCTACTCTAATTCTTCCACTCTCATCTAGAGGAATACCAAAAGCTTCAAATCCAGCAGTGTTTGGTTTTGGTCCGGTACAATTAAATCTGAGGGTATCAGCTGGTAAAGTCACTCCTTTTGTTGTGACGTTAGAACCAGCATCAATTCTATCATCAACCAAAATGGTAATTTTTGATGCCTCTGGTCTCTTCTTGTTAACCTTCTCAACCCAGTTTAGTATGTATGAATGTGCATCTTTGGAGGTTCTTTCCAGTAGTTGGGATTTGCCATGTATCAATGTGACTGGCACGGAGGGGAAGTGGTCGTTTAGTTCACCCATGAGCTCAATGCCAACACTACCACCACCAACGATTGTAACGTGCTTAGCTCCTTGTATGTCTTTGTTGATCTTTTCAAGGTTGGCCCTACGATCCGCAAGAACTCCCTCTGCAGGTCTTAGGTTAGGGAAGCTACTATATGAGGACCCAACTGCAATAACCAAGTAATCAAAGACGATAGTGTCTGACTCTCCGCTTGTAATATCACTGATAGTAACGTTTTTTCCATTCAAGTCGAAGTTGGTTGTTTTTTTGTTGGAGAGTACGACGAGTTTGTGGTCGTTTGAGGCTATTGAAGAGTACGTATGGGTCATGTTGCTGTGGTATGTTGGGGACACGAGTGAGCGAATTGTTCCATACCCAACCACTTCGAAGAAGTCCTTCTTATCAATAATGGTTACCTCCAAGTGGTGCTTCTTGCTCACCCTTCTCATAAGAGATGCAGCAAAAAAAGTGCCAGCGAGTCCTCCACCTACTACAACAACCTTTGTGGAGTTTTGTTGGGACATGATGTGGTATAATTTTTTAATAATATGGCAGTTGTTTATTCACATAAAAATAATTGAGGTTAATTTGTGCGCATAATACCCCGAACATTCCGACTGTAGAATCGAAGGCGATTGGGAATCGATAAGGGTTTTATGGTTAGATTCTATGGAATTTGCTAGTACAAAAGAGATAGTCTAAATGAGCATTTATGTTTGATTTCTTTGTTTCTTTTTACTGGTTGTTTGGTTACCACCGGTAACACATTAATTACAAAAGATTACAATAATGCAACTTGAAGTGGGTTAGTGAATTCGATCAATCAATTTTATGTAACTCTACAAGCTATATGTCAGTTCAATTCAAAGTTGAAGCAGATTGAACACAACAAGAATATAGTCAACGATTTTCTTTCAAGATGCAAGGAAAGCCCTTTCGACATCTTGCTGCTTCCAGAGATGGCCTTCACAGGCTACATGTTCGAAAGCAAAGAGGATATTGAACCATACCTTGAGATATGTGGACAAGGACCAACTTACGTTTGGTCGAAAAGTACTGCATTAAAGTACGACTGTGTTGTAGTTGTTGGATATGCAGAGAAATGTAACGATAAAAACTACAACAGGTTAGTCATTGATTCGTTTTTGACCTTTTAATTTGTAGTGCATACATTATTGGTCGCGATGGAGAAATCATTGCAAATATAAGAAAACATTTTTTATATGAGACAGATTATCTGTGGGCATCTGAGGGAGAAAGCTTTCAATGTACAGATATAACGATAAAAAAGAATAATCACAAATTAAAAGTTGGTTTGGGAATATGCATGGATCTCAACCCGAAAAACTTTGAATCAAATTGGGACGAGTTTGAATTTGCAAAGTTCAATCATGGTCACAATCCAAAATTAATCCTATTTTGTGCTAATTGGTTGGACACCACAAACATTCATGATGGTAAGCCGTTCAAACCAAAAGACCATTTAAACACGCAAAACTATTGGGTTGCTCGTTTAAAGCCACTCTTTGGTTCGGGCGCCTATTTTGTGGCATGTAACCGGACAGGTGTTGAGAGGAATGTGAGATTTTGTGGAAGCAGTTGTATTATTAAGTTGGACAAACAACCTCATCTTTTATGTACATTTGATAAAGTGCAAGAGGGCATCATAATAAAAACATTAAACATTTAATTACACTTCCCTTCCTGTTTATTGTGGCTGTGGCATTTTCGAACTATAATTATTTTACAATGATTGATCAGATTGTGATTGGTAGGTTGACATACAGTAGATTAGTAAGCCCACCATCAAAAAAATAGCAAAGGTTTAAACGCTACAAATACCATAAAAAAGAAAGATGAGCAAAGGTTTAAACGCTACAAATACTGACAAGATCACCCAGATCAAGGGAGAAGGGTCTGGTATCCACTCATATTCTCATGAGGAGACGGAAGCCTTTACTGAGTTCATTAACGATCATCTTTCAAAAGATGCTCAAATCGGAAGTCGCTTCCCAATCACCCCAGAGCAATTGTTCGACTCTGTTCAGGATGGTGTTCTATTATGGTAAGCTATAATCACATTGTTCTTCGGTTCTGATATCCAAAAGTAAACTATTAAACGTGTGCGTTCCAGGTACAATCGATGAGCGTGTCATCAACGTCAAAGCTAAGCTTAACCCATGGGAGGTCAACGAAAATCACACCCTAGCCATCAACTCTGCTAAGGGTATTGGTTGCAGTATCGTAAACATCGGACAGAACGATTTGAATGAAGGAAGACCACACATTGTTCTTGGTCTAGTCTGGCAAGTAATAAAGATCGGTCTATTGCAAGACATTAACTTGAAACAACATCCAGAGTTGGTTCGTCTTCTATTGGACGGAGAAGAGCTCAGCGACTTATTGAAGCTATCTCCTGAGGCAGTAAGTAAACAATTATTTTGGTTTGGTTTAAACATCACAACTAGCTACTTATCAGATGGGTCAACTACCACCTAAAGGAAGCAGAAAGCCAAAGACGTATCAAGAACTTCACTGAGGACATTAAAGATTCCGAAGTTTATACCATTCTTCTAAAGCAAATTTGTCCCAACAACGAGTGCGATCTATCACCACTAAACGAAAGTGACTTGGAACAAAGAGCCGAGCTTATGTTGCAACAGGCAAATAAATTGGACTGCAGAAAGTTCGTCAAGCCTCGCGATGTTGTCAAGGGAAATCAAAAGTTGAATTTGGCATACACCGCTAATTTGTTCAATAGTTACCCAGCATTGAACCCCATTAACAAAGAAGATTATGACTTTGCAGAGTTACTTGACTTTGATGGTGAGGGTACACGTGAGGAGAAGGTATTCAGATTATGGATGCAATCTTTGGGTCTAGACGTAAACAACTTGTTTGAGGACTTACGCGATGGTTCTCTATTGTTGAAGTTGATTGAAAAGATCAACCCTGGAGCCGTTGACTGGAAGAGCGCAAAGACAACACCAAAGAACAAGTTCGAAGCCGTTCAAAACACTAACTATGTTATAAACTTGGCCAAGCAATTCAACTTGAGCACTGTTAATGTGGGAGGTGTGGACATTTATGAGAAGAACAAAAAATTGATTCTTGGTATCGTTTGGCAATTGATGAGATTGTCATTGGTCAACACATTGAAGGAACTTGGTGGCGGAAAGAAGGTCGACGACCAGGCCATTTTGAACTCGGCCAATTCCAAGGTACCTGACGATAAGATCTCCAGCTTCCAAGATCCAAAACTAAAGACTGGTGTGTTCTTGATCAAGTTGTGCAAGGCCATCTCTGAGAGATCCGTCAACATGGATTTGGTCACTTCAGGTGAGACTGAAGCCGATGCCGCACAGAACGCCAAGTATGCAATCTCTGTTGCACGTAAGATTGGTGCACCAGTGTTCTTGTTATATGAAGATATTGTGGAGATCAAGCCAAAGATGATTCTAGCGTTTGTTGCATCATTGCTCAGTGTAAAAGAGAAGTAAAAATTTAATGTTTTGTTATGATTGGGTTTTGTTGTACTTTTGTTTCTTATTCGATAATCCTCTACTTGTCAAGCCTGTTTGTGGACATCAACTCTAGAATGTTTATAATTTAAATCACAAACTATCACTTCTATTCATTTTTATAAACCTACACAGGCTGTACTTGCTCTTGTCTTTTGATACTTACTTGGCCTGCCTGTACATTGTTCAATCAAGCTATTTACTTTAAAGGCTGTCTAACGCGAGTTGTTTCTTGTCTTCATCAATACAATTTTAAAATAAAAATCGATGCCAACGCCAGCCTTTGATGATGAAATGGTGACAGACTCCCCTGAGAGCACGAGCGAAGATGCACCATCACTTCGAAAAATGACTGTTAGGGTCTTAACGCCCGGAACAGGGCAGGCCATCGAGCATGTTATAAGATTAAAGGACTCAACAAACAAGAAACTCAACGCAGAAGAGAACAATGAAATACACACGCTGAATGAAAACAATACCATGGACCAACCTATTGTCGAATCGAATGGAGAAGTCGTGGAGGACACACAAAGTTCTTCCGAGTTGGACGATGACGACTCTAATTCGGCAATGGACAAAGATTATCGACCTGCTAGAACTACACAAAACCAAGAGGGGATTAAGTCACCAAAGAGCAAAGCACAACCGGTTTTTGAGTTGGACATACCAGATGACGCTCCACAAGAAGAAAAAGATTTTTACCCAAAGCTTTTTACATGGCTGAGAGAGCAGGGAATGGATTTAAAGAAGGTGCCCAACATGGGTCACAGAACGTTAGATCTTTATAATTTATACCTACAAGTTACACAGAGAGGCGGCATTAGTCAAGTAAACGAAAGAGCTAGGGCTAACGCACTTGAAGGTTTGTGGGCTTCTATATTCAGAAAAATGAGGAACTATAAAATAACAATCACAAACAGTGCGGTAAGGTTAAAGCAATACTACAACAAATACCTGGCTGCATTTGAAAAAGCACACTTTCATCCTCCAGCCGTATCGGACGCACCAACAAAACCAACCAAAAAAACAAGAACACCACAGCCAATTGAGACTCCTAACCCAATACAAAACAATCACACAGAAAGTTCGAATGAAGTTGAGGTGAACAATCAAGAAAAGAGCGAAGAAATTACGGAAGAATACACACCAGTATTATTAAGAATTTTCAGCCCATGGAAGGAAGCGCCCAAACAAGACGAAAACACTTCGAACGCAACAGGTTCGAATTCATCGGCCACGACCCTTTTGAATCCATCAGAACCCTCCGCTGCACCCATCCTCAAAAATAGGAAAAACAGAAAAACTACTTTTACGCACCCGATAGCCACTGATGACTTGTGTACTTTGGAAGAAGCCAACGAGTTCATTCGCACGGGCAAGTTCACGGCCGAACAAATCCTGAACGTCGAGAGAAGACTCCCCATCATTGAAATCAAAGCCACCATCAACAATCACTCCGCCACAGGACGTGCCATGTTGAGCGAACTTCCATTCCAACATAATGTGACCACGTATGGTCATTTGCTGTACTTTACCATTCCTCCCATTTCAAGGAAACCAGGCGTCAGATCAGAAATGAAAAAGATTGGAAAACAATATGTAGATAAGGGCGAATTAGTTTACTGGGAAGATGGAAGTAGCGTGTGCTTGCCCTGGGGTAAGACTGGAGTTTCGATGGACGAAGAACTCGACGGATCGACACGTGACAAGAGCGCCGATAAATTGAACCAACACAAATGTAAATTAATCGAAGCCTGCACAATGTTTGGGCGGTGTGAACAATTATCATGCACCCGATATGAGATCAACCAGGAGACAGGATTGATTACAAATCACTCGGACTTGGATTCATTTGTGGAATTGGACAGAGTTATGGATGACTTTGTGGTGTTGATACATCATGATGACAGCCGGTCAACGACGTCGACGTCACCAAAGAATAGTAGCTTACAATCAACCTTGAACAAACCTATCCAAATACAACCATCAAACATCCCGCCACCGCCGCAACCACCAAGAGATAATATTTCGAACGGAACTACATTTAATGTGCCCATTTCAACTGCTCTAGCATCACTTGTAACCATGGAGAGAGAAAACTCTTCCACGCCCCATCCTCCTTATCAGACCAAGATCAAAGCTACGACATCTATACCTTCAATATCCACCAATAAGAAGCGTCGCAAGAAAACCGACACAAGAGATGAAGATCCCAATAGACCTAACAAGGTACAAAAAATGACTTCACCGTCGACGCCTAGTTCAAACGTTGCGCCCATTGTTGAGTCCACTCAAGAAGCCGTGAGCGCCGAACCGACCACCACTCACGACAGGTCAACTCTTAATTCACAACCAGTTACCACCAACTGCACATTTAAACCTCAAAAAGAAACAGCTCCTGCCATTAACCAATTAAAGAGAAGAAAATGTATCCTTCCATCCCCCCTACCAGAAAGTTTTTGTGAGGTCAATCAAGAGGACGCTCATAGTTCGACCGAACCCGCCAATCACGTGGTCATTAGATATAAATACGAAGGAGAAAAGGAGAACGACAGCAGGCTACTAAAAAAAACTTTTATTTGCAATCCATCGACCGATTGTGAAATCAACGGTGGGAATGTAGTTCATTTGTTGACTCAAGATCATGTCGACGTAGATGAGATTGAGGAGATTAGATATTACGAGTATGGTAGCGACGAAGAGAGCAGTGGATGGGTGTTAATGGGTGAGACCTACCGGTGTAAATTTAACAATGATAAAAAAAAGGACAACGGAAAGACAAGGATCAAACTTCAACTGAAAAGAACTTATTAAAAATAATTATTGTTTGTAAACGCATCGTTTCGTTTTTATTCAATATACAATTATTTACTTTTACACTAGCATGGCGATTGTGGTGAATTAACATCTCCTGGGGACAGTAATTTCCTTCCATCCGAATCGATCCTCCTACTTATGGACAGCATAGCTGGTTTTAAATCTGCGTGAGCGTGCTTTACGGTGTGTGTCGTTGTCTTTCTAAAGCGACCACAAGTGACGAATGTGAGCAATGACGACCACAATTGATGATGTGGTACAATCGCCCAACCACTTTCTTGTAGATGATATTTCCTATATAATGTTCCGACAAAGAAGTAGGTGCACAATAAAAAGACGACCGAAGCGGTCATTACCGCAAAGCTTATGCCGACTATCAAAGCAGCGGATGTTTGATTTGCTGGACAAGCTAGGTGGGATCGTATTCTAAATACATAAAGAATTTCCGATCCTGTGTCTTGTTCGCCGACATATTTTAAACTAGTTTGATTTAATTGTTTTTCGTTAGGGTCACACATCATCTGAATTTTTACTGTCTTTGAATAGCCGCTGTATTCAAAAGGTAAGTAAGTTAGTTGTGCACCAAAAGAGGCGTCGTTTTCATCCAAAAGCTCAATGGTTACATCATTTTCGGCAGGAGAGGCCATAGGTTCGCATATGCTTGTATGATGCCCATACTCGTAAGACTTGCTTTCAACCCCATTCTTTTTACAAGAAGTGTATTGTTGGAAGTTGTTCGCCACGTCACAAATCTGTATAAAATAAGACCACGTTGGCTGTTTGGAATCTTTCACAATATAATACCCTTCGCTAATGGACAATTAAAAACCATAATAGGTGCAACTTACGGGCTGCGAAGTTTATTCAGATCGATTTCAGACCCCTTGTGATTTATTTTACAGTTTTCATATAGTTGTGCGTGGGCCATGAATGCGATGCACAGGCACACCAACACCTTCAATGTCATTTTCAAAAAACCAGTTTGTAACAACCGAATTTTTGTAATCCTCATTAACGTTTTTTCTTCTGCGTAAGGCATGTCCTTTGAATTAGACCTTAATTTAATATTACTCAAGTAGGGGCGCTTCCTTGTCTAATATCTTGCCATTGCATCTTGTTCACTCGGTTGAGTTTTTTTAGCAATGGTACAAAAAAGTTCAAAACAAATCATCATTTACAATTTTTGAAAATGAGGAACGACAACCACGACCAAGGATTTCCAGTTCATCCAGGATCGTCGGCATCCCCACCAGCATTTACAAACATGCGACCTCAAACACCTCCACAAAATCTCAGCTTTTACGAAACCACGGCCTACAATCAACAAAATGGGCTAAACGGAAACATGAACACAATGAATAGCGCACAACCAAATCCCGGGTACAATAACTACGGGCAATTTAATCCAGCTGACCAAGGTATGGGATTCGGTCAAGGAGGTTTCGGACAAGGCATGGGTCAGCAGTTTGGTGGTTTAATTAACAACCCAGCTGCTAATCTACTTGTGGGAATGGGAATGAACAGCCTCAACAACGCGTTGGGAGATAACGTACGTTAAACAATTGAAAATACTCATTAACAACATTAGGTTGGTAGATACAAGGGCTATTTTGAAGGTTTAAAAATGTATTTTAACGTTGATAATCGCTATGTCCTACAAAAACTCCGTCTTCTACTACTCCCCTACACAAACAAATCATGGGAAAGAAAGGGAAATCAACCACAAGACGAAACATTCAGCACACCACGCGATCCAAACGAACCCGATCTATACATACCTTTTATGGCATTTTTGACCTACATCCTATTGACATGCTATATTATGGGAATAGAGAACAGATTCACACCAGACCTATTGGCTGCAACTGCGTCGACCAGTATCTTCGTCAACTTGATTGAGATTAGTTTAGTGAAGCTCGGCTTCTACATTCTTTCCGTACCAACGAACATTCCATTTTTGGACATGTGCGCATATAGCGGCTACAAGTATGTTGGCATTGTGTTGAGCATTTTTGCTGGGAATATCTTTGGAGGAGTAGGCTATTTCCCCATGCTCGCTTTCACTAGCATCGGGACGTGCTACTTTATGGTAAGTATTTTTAATCAATCGTGATTTTTTCATCACTCACATCAGGTCAAAACACTACGTCGCGCCGGAGTTCAAAACGAAGACAGCAGCTTGAGAGTGAGATTCGATCACAACACAGCCAAGAGAAATTACTTTGTAGTGATTGTGGCATTGTTACAACCACTGTTCATGTTCTTCTTGAGTTATTCATATTCCAACCAATTCGTCTTTTCCTCTTTGTTTGCTGCCGCTGGTGCCAAATCATTGACTCCCATCAACGACGGTAATAATGCGTTGGCACCTGCGAATGAGCCTGTTCAAGATAAGCCTGCAGAAGTTGTCGAACCACAACAGAACGAAGTTTTAAGAGAGGAAGCCAAAGTAGATCAAGATGTCATAAATCAACAGCCGAAAAGGAACGAAAGATTGAAGAGACCACGTAACTTGAAGAAATAAACATTTATAAAGTTAATCCACCATCAATTGTTAAAACGTGACCTGTAATGTATTTTGATTCAATAAGGAATATGACTCCTTGTGAGATGTCTTGCGGGTCTGCCATGCTTGATCCCAAAACATATTTTACTTGGTCAACCGAGACTTGTTTTGTCATGTCCGTGTCAACAAAGCCCGGTGCGACAATATTTACTTTGATGCCTTTTGGTATTAATTCTTTTGCTAAAGACTTGGAGAAACCTACTATTGCGGCCTTGGATGAAGCATAGATACTTTGACCTGGATTGTTTCTACCATTTCCAATCACACTAGAAATGTTAACAATATCACCCTGTTTTTTATGTTTAATCATCAATTTTACTGCCTCTTTGCTCGTAAAAATTGTTCCCATAACATTTGTTTGGATTAATTGTTGCATTTCTTGGGTTGGGTATTGAAGTATTATACCGTTTCTGTTGACACCAGCACTATTCACAAGTATGTCTACATGATTAAATTTGGTCTCAATGTTTTTGAACGCGTTCTTAACACTCATCTCATCTGAGACATCACAATAGCAATACATATGATTTTGGTCGCAACCATCAATTGTTGGTAAATTTAACACGTTTGATTCTGATCTACTGAGTAATGCTACGGATGCACCACGCTCCGCTAAGGAGTGTGCAACTGCTCTTCCTATGCCACGAGAGGATCCTGTAACTACAGCTGTCTTTCCTTTAAACGGAGTGTAGTTTGAAAAGCATCTTTGTGTTGACTTGATTGGTGTATGTTCTAAAAATTTTCTTATCATTTGTTGTAATAGACAAGGGTACAATAGCAATAATAAATTATCCTAATGAAAGAAGTAATCCTATTCGCGATCATTCCTTTTCCTCATTTGTTATTCAACGTAAAAGTTTTATCGTTGGTCCAGTGATTCGGATTTTTGTAAGATCTGTTCCCATGTTTGGTATTAACGTCATCTTTCGCTGATCAAATCACCTACTGAATAAAACCAACTCAAGTCAAAGATGGCCACCTCTCCGAATTCTAACCTTTCATTATCACCGGGAGCCCCAGCAAACGTTAGGATAGCTGTCTTAGGGGGACAACAGGATGTTGTTTCAGATTTTGTGTTTAGTTTCCTCGACAGACCCTCCTGTGTAGACCCAAATGATGAAAAGTGTTTATCTAAATCTACACAAATAAACGGGCAACAATTTAATGTCCAGGTTAATTATACAAGTGGCCAAGAATCATATAGATCCCTTCAAGATTCATACCTCAGACAATGCCATGGATTTGTGTGTATATACGATAAGTACAAGCAATGGACACTTGATGAGCTTCTTATGGATTACCTGCCAAAAATCGAACGTGTTGCTGCATCCAACAAAGAAATCAAAACAGTCCCACTAATCTTCTTCGCAAATGAGACAGACGCACATGCGTGGAGCTCGTTGGAAGAACTAACTGCAAAAAACAAACTAGAGGCGTGGTTGAAATTTAAACCGCTTTGGGTGGAAGGTAACACTAGAACTGGAGCCAACGTTAATGAGTGTGTGTGGATGCTACTTAACCAACTCGTCAAGTTACATTACGAAAGAGAATTAGAGTTTCAAACGCTGTCAAATAAGAAGAAGCTTACAGGAAAGAACAAAAAATCAATCAAGCAGAAAAAGTGTTTGATCATGTAAAATAATAAATTATTAACAACTTCACATTTACTTTTTCACCACTTTCTTGTTCCAACTCCAAATCTTCTTGGTTCGAACGATGACTGTGGCTGCTCCTCTTCAGATAAATACTTCTTTACATAATCATTTAACATGCATGTGGTTGCTTTTGTAAAAACGGTTTCTTTACATTCTTCCAGCAAAAGAGCATCCTTCATTAGTTGTCTAGTTATTCTCATTCGACTAGCAGCAAACTTTAAAAAGATGAATTCGGAGTTCATCATGTTGAAAGAAAGCTTCAAATCATAAAAAGATACTAATGTGAACATGCACTTGTTATCTGAAATCTCTTTAAAGACCCAACCGCAAATCATGCTGATGGGTATAAAGTTTGTGGTATCAATGTCGTCTCTTCCGTGACCCGACTTGAAAGGTTCCACGTCGCTCATTTGTTCTGGATATCCGCCGGTGTGTATCTTCTGTGTTGTCTTCATCAGAAAGATGTAGCATTTCTTCTCAGTGTCATAAACAACGGTTGACAAAAGATTGGCGACACGTCCAGTGGCGAGTGGAAAGTGAAAAACAAGTTGCGAACAGTGTATGGGGTATGGTGTGGAGGCATCTATTTTTTTGTAACCTACAGACTTCCATGAAGTAATAGTTTTATCGGATCGTGAAGTCCACTCAAAGTTTGATGTAATATTCATTGCTTTAAAAGCACTACACGACAAGTATCCGGAGCTTTTACCAAGTTTTAGTCTAGTTGAACCACCAATAGCATAGTTCGTTCTACTTGTATAGCAACTAAAGTGGTCAGGGTCGCTGTCAATGTTGCCCCCACTCCAATCAGGAGAATCTTCTGCTAACTTTAACAAAAAGACAATGTCTCTGTCGTTTATTGTCTCACAGTTAAAATCCTTCGGTTCGTATAGGAGTGCCTTGTTGGGAATCTGGGAAACATGTATGGATATTTTTTTTATCAATGCTTCTCCTTTCTTAGAATACATTTGAAAATGTTTGCTTCGGACATAGCGAGGAAGACAATCTTCTTTCAAGTCACTATACACTATTTTATATGCCTCAAAAAACAACAACGGCTTCTTGATAACGTCGTCTCCTTCGATTGCAGCTTTTATAGCATTTTTCAGTACACCATCAATGTTCAACTCAAAGTTTGCTCCTTCGACAAAGTATTTGTGATATATGGAATCGTATGTATTTTTAATATCTCTCTCTGATGTGAGCCCCCTTACTTGTTTAATGTCAGTGAGGAAAGGAATCGCTTCGGGACTGTTTTTAAAAATAGAATTCAAAGTTGTGAGACTTACACATGGCATAGTTCAAGGTACTTCTGAAAGTCAGCAAGTACTTCGTTCTCTTCTAGAAGAAGGTCAAACTGGACTTCATAATCCAGAAGTTTGAACTTCATACGTTTTTTAAAAAAATTTGACATTTGAACGTCGACATTATACCAAAATGGTAGTTG
This sequence comes from Acrasis kona, assembly GCA_026419775.2. Lineage (NCBI taxonomy): Eukaryota > Heterolobosea > Eutetramitea > Acrasida > Acrasidae > Acrasis > Acrasis kona. The sequence continues at coordinate 122,816 of JAOPGA020000078.1, forward strand.
GGCTCTCTCAACTTGTCACTCACTCGCCACAAAACAAACATCTAATTGTCGCTACTTTTTCTATTAGATTTTAATGCTGATGAACTAGTTGGACAGTGATAGAGGTTCAAAACAAAAATCAGTCTCAGGCATCATCTGAGGGAAATCCAAAAAAATTCATCAAAAAATTCATCATACAGTAACTGTTAGTACTTCAGCACGTCTACGGCGAAAAATTGAGGGTCTACAGCCACTTGTTCGTTTTCAAACAATTCATTATGACAGTCATCGGACAAAGGATTAAATTCTAATTCTGGATTCTGCCGCGGTTATTGTTGTTAACGAAAGATCATCTCCACACTAGGTCTCTCCTGTTCGGTTGGGTTGACACCAGTTTCACAACCTTGATCGATTACAACAGCTTAGTTGACAGGCAAGAAATGAGTTCATATGAGGACTACGATGATGTCCCACGTCAAGTCACTGCTTCGGACGTAGTACCAAATAATCAAAGAACATTACGCGCATGCGTAACGTGTGGATTAATAAAAAGCATAGATCAGTTTATTACGAATGGATGCGAGAACTGCACAAACATTAACATGAGGGAGGACAGAAAAAGAGTAGAAGAATGCACAAGTACAGCGTTTGAAGGGTACGTCATATAAATTAAGTAGTGTCCGACTTTTAGAATGATTGCTCTGACAGCTCCAGAAAAAAGTTGGGTTGCAAAATGGCAAGGAGTGGAGAGAAAATGTAAGGGAATGTACGCTATAGCTGTATATGGAGACTTACCAGACCAAGATTAAATTTTTTCATTTATTAATCACTTTCACTATCTGAGTCACTATCACTTTCCGAATCACTACTCGCATCGTTCAACCCAAATAACTCAATGGGCGCGGCAATCTGTTGCGCTTGTCTTTGCGGCGCGGCATGATACGCTACCTGTGGAATGGTTGCCGTGCTCGCTACAAACTTGGCTGGACTTGGTGGCTCTGGTTCCTTCTTCTCCTCTGTCAAACTCTGCTTCATCTTTTCTTCGTAAGCCTTTCTATTCTCTAAAATGAATTGTTAAGTCACGTAAAAAAATGTTTCCTCTTACTTGGATATAGCAATGATGCAGACCAAACATGAGGTGGTGGATATGGAGGGGACTTGAGGGCAGCTTGATCCATTGAAGGGGCGCTGGTGGTCCCGCTTATTCGATGGGCATAGGAAGTCACGTCAGTGAGATCTACTTCCTCTAATAATGGTTGAGATTTTAATGTGAACATTAGTTACTTCGTGTATTCATTGCTTTTGTTGTTTGTGAGGTGTCATGTAGGCTTGTTAAGAGATCAGAGTGAATGTGCTCTAGTGTGGTCGATAGGTTTGAAAGCTGGCTGTTCTTCTCCTCTACTAACCGCCTTACGCTACGTATTTTGGATTGAAATTCTTGATGAACAACCACTAATGTTGTCAGCGAATTGAATCTGATAACTTACGTTCTTTTAGTAATAAATGTAATTCTTTGTCTTTTTCAATCATGACGGCCACAAGAGATGACACTGTATTTTTCTGTGTGTTGATTTGCAAGTCCAATATTTCTAATTGACTACCAGACCCTATGTCACTTAATGATTTTGTACTTTTAACAATCTCTCTCAGCAGCTCCGCATATATGGAAGCATAGTCAGCAAGAACTTTATTAATCTTTTGCTTGATGCTGCTCATCTAGATTCAATACCAGTTGACTGGTCCAACATTCGCTCGAACGATCCTTTCTGTGGAGTCGGACCTGAAGGAGAATGCTAAGTCAGCTCATACGCAGAATTGGACGTTACGTCATCGTATAGCTCATGTTATAAAATAGTTAAATAATTAATAGTTTATTAGTTGGTTACAAGTGTCGGGTAACCAGTTGCCACTTCCCATCACCATCGTTTTTGTAGTTTGATTTCCTACTACTAGCATTATGGAAAATAAATCTACCTGCTATGTACGTGTTCCTTCTTGTTATCAGTCTTGTACTTGAAATATGTGATGCAATTCTAACTTTCCCGCGATGCTCCCCAAGTCTGTTTGAATAATAAAGTATTAATTGAGCTTAAGTCCTGATTTCGTCTCTGCCACCCTCTGATTGTCTTCATGCAATGTGTATCCATTAGAACTTTCATCTTTAGGTTGAGTTCATTGTGGTTGAATGTTCGTTGGTAATTCGTCGTCTGGTTTTATGATGTCCCTGAGATGTGATTTGTATTATTAGTTTGAAACAAATGAGTACAACTGAAAGATTCAACTTTGGGGATTTCAGAGTAGAGGATTGGTACAAGTTTCTGTCCAACCTCACCTTCCCTACTGAATTCCTACCCTTAACTGTTGGTCAAATTATTTCAATACTGCACAAATATGAGGCGAATCACAAATTCAAAGCAGTAGATGCCAACACTAGTACCATATTCACAAAGGATGATGATGTGGTATTGAGCAAACTACAAGAGGACCTTCAAGCACTAATGGATAATCACCCCAGTGGCACCTCATTTTTTGTTCGCTTGTCTACACGCTCTCCGAAAGATGCATGCTTGAAAACTGAAGAATTCAAAACTACATTAAGAGAAATAATTTTGGAGCAGAAAGACAACGTTAATGAATCTTTGGCTGTTATTCTTAGTTTAAATAAACACCTTATTGTTAATTCGTCTCAACAGGCAATCAACATGCTTTGTGCAAGCGAGCGGGTTTATACTGACCTAACAAGAACTTTGTTGTTTCTAGATGAAAAACATAAGAAGAATTATGATCATGTACTTGAAGAGCAGAGCCTTGTTTTAAGATTGTTTCATGTCATGTCCACTCCACAATATGAATTTAGAATCTTCGTCAAGAATAATGGAGAGGAATACATTACCACTGCCATTACACAGTATTTCAAAACATGTCGGTTTAGTGAAGAAATGTTAACGGAGTCGAACTTGAAACATTTGAAAACTTTAATTGTTAATTCATGCAATCGAGTTCATCAAATCATGCATCAAAAAACAAGTGAAAATTATGTATTAGATGTAGCCTATGATAAAGAATGTGATACTTTGCATGTAATAGAACTTAACCCCTTCTCAGAAGCCACCAGCGCTGCTTTGTTCGATTGGAATAAGCCTGAAGACAAGAAGATTTTGCTTGGAGAAGCACCTTTTGAATTTAGAGTTCTTTTGGAGAATGTCTCTAGGAGGGAAACAAGATCCCAGCTTAGTAAAGAAGTTAGGAACATGTTGGATGAGATGTTTCCCATAGAAGAAAAAAAGAAAGAAAAATGCATTTTGCAATAAATTAATGTATTATATTTATTTCCACCTTCCGAATCCGTTCTTTTTTTTGTGAGGTATAATGACAATTGTTGAGAATCGATCGTGGTTAGGTTTGCAGATTTCTACTTTGTGTTGTTAAATTTGTTTTAATTTCGTCATTTTTCTTCGGGATTACGCCCTCACGTTTTTTGAGTGCAAGATTTGCTTTGTATTCGGCAGCCTTTTTTCTGGCTTCCAACGATCTTCTCATAGATTTCATTGCTTCGACTTTTGATTTAAGACTTAGGAGTGAAGAAGTTGTATGATAATTTCGGATAATCAATGTAGAACCATGCCTCCATCCTAGCCGACAGATGTTATTAATATACATCTTACGTTGGTTGACCTTTACTTTTTTGAAAAAATATTTAGATTGGAATAGTTTTATAAAATTCAACTTTTGGTAACAGATCATTCTAGTGTGTAGTTTAGTATTAACGTAGATGATAACGTACAGTTTTTTGAAAAGGATCGTGAAAATGCATTAGTCATAACAAAAGAAATATTTAATATATGGCGATTTGATCGAGTTTTTTTACGATATTGGTCTAAGATGGACGACTCAAGTTCGTCTCCGAAAGGGCGTGGGTTCAAATCCCACAGTCGTCACTTTTATAAAAAGAAGGTATGTTCATATTAAAAACTAAGTGGGTACAATTTTACAACCTCTATGTGATTTCACCAAGCTTTAGTACTGAACAGTAAAATGAATTTGTCTTGGATCAAGAGTAACATTAGCCACATTGATTAACGAGATGATAATTATAAGAAAGTTTTATTGAATTTTTTACACGTTTTCGATATTTTCAACGACAGCTTGATCGCAATTATCATTGACCAGTGGTGTCGGTGAGTCCGAACCATTTCCAGTCCCTTGCACCGAGAATGACAAATGGTTATTTACGGTTGGGGTACCACATTCCGTCTCTAATGCATATTGATTATTATCAGTTATAAGATTGCTCGGAGTGCTTGTGGTTTCAGTCTCCGAACTTGTGTCAAGTTGCATTCCATTACCACTCAACGTTGTTTTTTTTAATATTTTACAAGAAAATCTTGATGGCCAGAAGATGATGATAACAACCATAAAGACGGTGATTGTGGGGATACCCATAGCAATAAGTGCCGTGAAAACAACGGCTGCCTGATCGACCAAATTACCCACGCCAGTACATGCAAAAATAACAATCGTAGCAATCACCAACAAAACAACCATAATCATCAAACGCCTAGTCAAAGACTTTGCTTCCTTATTTTTATTACCAACAAGTTTACGCATACATATACCTATGATGATCATTATCGTCACCAATACAACTTTATTCAAAGCCACAAGAAATATGGAAATGTAATGAAAATTCAAACCGACAATAGCCAACATGGTATAGCCCACTGTTAATAGTGCCACGTACAAAAGTCCATTTAAAAGGCATAGCACCAATATAACCCTTGTGACTATTATGGCTGCCTTTTTGGCAGTGGAGAAAGCCACACTGTTGAGTACGACCAAAAATATTTGAATTGTAATGACAATGGCAACGTCTGATAGGAAAATATCTACTTGAATGAAACTCAAGTCTGGGGCGCTCAATTGAAGCGTTGCCGACCTGTACATGATGACAACAAAGTTCACGACCTTGAACACACTATACAACACCATAAAACAGTATAAGGTGTGTAGCCAGAACTGTCTCCTTACTTTGCTCTTATTCATTTTCTTCGGGATCACCCTATAGCAGAGTAGAATCAAGTGGGCTCGATGTCCGAACGCAATGATCGTTAAAAGTACAGTGAGTATGATGTAGATGCCCAAAAACGCAGCCGAGATGGATGTGACCTCGATGGGGTACTTTTTTAAAGCCAAATCGAACGGATCGATCATCAGCCCTGGATTTGTGAGGTTGAGAAATGACGTTGAGTTTGGGGACAAGGTCGAGTTGAGCACTAACGTCGAATTGATAGAGGCCGTGCTGTTGGTGGTGATGTTCATTGCTTTGATTATTAACCGTTGACAGATGTCAAAGAACTGACATTTCAATGCAATGCGTTACTAAAAAAAGCATCAACTCCTTGATTTTGACCTTTTATTTCACTTTTATTTAGCCACGGGGTGGTAGGACAAATCAGAGAGGAGGAAGCTAAGGAATCTTTTATCTCTTCCTTTTCCCCGTGAGTTTAAAAGTAGTATGGAATTATTAAAATAGATTGAATCTCAAAAGTTGACTCAAGAAACGTACCAAAAACTTCCTTCGTATTGCCAGTTTCAGTAACAAAGAAATGAATGAATCATTTTTTGTGAAAATATTTGCCTCGGTCGAGTCCAATTTCATAAATAACAGAAAACACAGAAACGAACGATGGACCATGGAAGATAACGTAGTCAGTTGATGGCATGATGGAGATCCATGATTTTGTCTAAATCATTTCACTGATGCCAAATTGTATGTGATGTTCGTTATAAAAACTATCGTGCTTCGTCTAGTACGTTTGTTGTGATTGTTTGTAATTTGGTTCCCATATTTTCATCGATACTCCATTGTAAATCTATCAATGTTCATGATGTGGTTGGTGGTCCTCATACACTAGTTCGACATTCTCCGATGATTCCAGTGTCTGTCGCGTAGAATAGTTGAGATTTATGCCTATTGTTTCCATCGAATAGATGAAAGGTTTCTTATTATTTTTCTAGTAGGTTGTAGTTTATGTCGATAAGTTCTCCAATTGTTCATGCGCCGTCAAATTATATTTGTTGCCTGTCATGCATGACCTTGTTCCCAATTTCAAGTCTAAGCCTTGATGTTGGCTAACTTATAGAGAGTTGCAAGAGGAAATCGAGTTCTTTACTTGTAATACGAGTAGCTCCGAAGTGGTGCAACAAGGTTTTGAGGGTAATTGGTTCTTGATGCGACTGTAGTTAGTCTCGCCGATTGATGCTTCCCAGTCAAGTTATTTTTATGGACCTTCATTGTTTTCCTAATCATACCATCTTCCTGTTAAATACTTTTGATGCTTGTTCAATTATGACCTATCTAATTACCCAACCAATTATTAAATATAGATTCTAAAAGGATAACTGTTTTAGTTTGACCCCTTGAATGGTTGCTGTGCTCAACTACGCCGGTGATATTACCACAAACATGAAATCATCAAAAGAATCAGAATCTATGATATAGAACTTGAACATCAGCAACACAGGAAGAAAGATGTACTGCCCTAATCCCGTCATAAATTGTATGTTTTTCGAATAGCGATTTGAATAAGAATATTATTTAAATTGGTGTTATCATTAGTTCCATAAGCCCCCGTCACAGTCACTGTATATCTTTGTTTCTTTTGGGGTTCATCACGATGCTATTTAGGGCAGTCGCCACATACGATGACAGAATGACCTAAGTTCCACGGTGATTTTAGCCACACAGTGGTCAGTCTACTTTTGAGGAAAAGCATATAACACTGTTTATAGATTCGATTCATGACATATTGTTCCTGTGAGTAGCTTTTGTACATCTACTGCCTTGGTTGATACTTACAACCGTTCCGTCAACTTCAAAGAAAAATTAAAACCCAGGACTGCAGGACTTGGGTTCTGCCCGTTTTATCCTTTCGACAAGATCATGTTCTGAGACGGTCCATGTAGAACTTTATAATTTTCAGTTTATAAATAAGGTGTACTATTTTCTTGGCTGCGAAAGCTTCCAATGCTTCTCTTTTTCTTTTTTCTTGATTGCACAGACTCTCTTAATAATGCACCATATATGACAAATGATATCAATAACACAAATTAACTAGATATAGTTAGGGAACTCGTGTAAAATGTTATTTGTTCCGCCTTCAATTTTCACCAACTTTCTTTAAATAACTTTTATTTTTAAAAACAAAACAAACATGTCAGACACACTAAAAGATGTTCCAAGGATACGCATATTGAGCTACAATATGTTCATGAGGCCATTTGTTAATACTAATGGTAATGACTACAAACCAGAGCGTCTCAAGTTATTTATGGAGAACGAGACACACAAGTTTGATGTGTTATGTTTACAGGAACTATTCTCCATGGGTGGTCATAACCGCAAATATGAACTGATTGAAGGAAGTAAAAAACACGGGTTATTGTACAGTACATCACTAAATGGATCTTGGCTAAGTTTAAAACCCATCGACAGTGGGTTGCTAATCTTGACGAAATACCCCATACTGGACAAGGATGCAATAGTCTTTCAAGAGGGTGCAGACATTGATGGGTGGTCCACAAAAGGTGCTATCTCTGCTTTAGTTAGTGTTCCCACCGAAGACGAGCACGATGAGATTAAAATGCTAATTGTCAACACCCATACACAAGCAGAGTATAGTACAGAGGATCCTAAGTACTATGACATTCAACGCAAGCAAATTGAGGAGGTGCGTCAATTCATCATCAAGAAGCACAAACAATTTCCAAAAGCACCAATCATACTTTGTGGAGACTTTAACATTAATGCAAGAACATCCGCTTTATCCACTGGCGAAGACAGCACCGAAGCTTACAAAACACTTGTTTCAAGATTAAACTTTGAGGAAGGTGAAGAATGGAAAGACCTCATCTACGAAAAGATGGGTCATCACCCAGTCACATTCGGTGACGGAGATCTTACAGAAGGCTCTCAAGAGATCATACCAAAGGAGACAGTTTTGACTGGAAAAGAAGAGTTAGGTACAAGAACTAGACTTGATTACATGTTCTATCACAAACATTGTCCTCGTCATCACGAACATGCCATCAACCAAGCCAAGCCCGACACGAGAGAGGACATTAAGAAGAAAGCCGTTCTTGTGATTGACGCCAGCGTACAGCCATTCTTTGTTGAGGATCAAGAATTTACCCAATTGTCCGACCATTATGGCATTAGTGCAGAACTTGGAATCATTGAGAGGAACCACCACTTGTTCGACAACACAAAAACTTTTATCCTTGAAAACCAATTCCATCACGGAGAGGAAGTGGATGTAGCAGATGTCATCACTGAGCGTCACACGATTCACTTCCACGAAAAGAATTAAACTGTCATTTACAATAAAAGATTTTTTTATGAAGATATAGGGGTTGGTAGTCTTAAACTTTCTCTCTTCTTCCTCATCAACTTGAACGCCGCACCACTTCTCATCGAGTCCTCCAGTTCGTTCAATAGATTTGGCGTCTTGTTGTTGGCACTGCTGGCCGATAACTGTTTGTTCTTCTTTTCCAACTCTGACTGCTCCTTCTTCTTCCTTTCTGCCAACATGTTCTTTGCATTCTTGTACATTTCAATAAAGTCATCCAACTTTTTGAACAAATCTTCTGGTTTCTGTAACATGCTCTTATCCTCGTCATATAGCTCCACAAGCGTCTGTATGCTTGTTTGTGACTTTTCATATTTTTCTTGTAAAGTATCCATTTCCTTTTTAGCCTTTTCAAAAAATGGTTTCATAACACTCAAAAAACAGTCATCTTTATTCACATCAGAAATACTTTCATACTTTTCAATCATCTTTTCCAATTGCTTGATGGATTTATTCATGGTTCCCATGCTCTCCTTGATGACGCTTGCGGCCACTCTCTTTGCCAATGACACGTTCGTGAGTTGTGTATAGAAGGGTTCAGGATCACTTTCACACATTTCAATAATGTAATTCAAAAGATTACTCTTTCCGTCGCTCGTCTTGGTGTCTCTTAGTTTGACCAAACTATCCAACTTGAAACCATAAGTGTTCTTGTAACGACTCTTTGCATTCAAATAGTTGCTGACGCTCAATATTAATGTGAATAATTTGAACAATTGTTCTGATTTTTGCATCTCTATGGAAGCTAATCGCGTACATTCGATATCTGGTTTTAATGTGCTGAGATCGTCTTGGAAGCGTCGTTTGAAACTCCAACAGTCCAACCTGTCCTTCAAGTGAGGAATGGTGCTGACGTGCAAGAAGAATTTATCGGGTTCTGCTAAAAGCTTCTTGTCTCCTTCGTATGCAGTGACTTGTTCAATCTCTTCTGCTGTGGGTGCGATGGCACGCAAAACGTTTAATTGATTTTGATCCAACTTTGAATCATCCAACTTGATGACGGCTTCTTTAATGTACTGTGGTGTCATGCGCAACGAAGCCATTTGGATTCCTACATTATAGGCTCTCTTGGAATCAATGACGGATACTACTGCGGCTGGTGCTTCTGGTTCTTCGATGCTTACTGCCTTCTTCTCCACGACTGCCTGTCCGAATAATTCTTCGATTCTTTTTGCATCCAATTTGATGTTTTGTGTATTCTCTGATATTCCGCGTTTGACGAATATAGTTTTGTTGATCTTGTTCTTGTGGATGCTATCAATGTGAAAGTTTCTCAGGTTGGCTTTCGGATTGTAAGTGGCTATTTTTGGCAGGACAACTTGAGGCATTCCACCCATACCTGGTGGCGGTGGTGGTCCCATTCCAGGTGGTGGCGGTGGACCTCCCATACCTGGTGGTGGCGGTGGTGGTGGAGGTCCTCCCATTCCAGGTGGTGGCGGTGGAGGTGGTGGGCCTCCCATACCTGGTGGCGGTGGTGGAGGCGGTGGACCTCCCATTCCAGGTGGTGGCGGTGGTGGTGGCGGACCTGAACCAGGTGGTGGTGGAGGACCTCCGCCCGATCCTCCTTGTGTCTTGAATCTATTAATTGTTGGAATTAAATCCTTCGTGACTTCAAAATCATCGGCTACAAGAGGAGCGCTCGAAGGATCGTCCATGAAAGTAACAATCTTTTTCGATTCCGTTTTGATCTTCTCTTCCAAGTCTGATAATGTGGCCTGTTGTGATTTTAGATTATCTTTGAGCTTGTCTGTGACTTGCGAAATGTCCTTCATGTTACCTTTGTCGTCCATCTCATTCACAAGTGTTTTGATAACCTTTTCTACAATAATCCAATTATGATCCACGAGTGAATTGTCGGTTGAGTGGGCAGTGCTGATGGAGACCAAGTCGCTGAGGATTTTGACGAGACGCGTTCTGTTGTCTTGATTTAATTGATTGTTGAGGACGTTTGCTATTTGTTGTGGATCGGTGCCTATTGCAAAGTGAGAGTTGAATTCGTACTGAAGTTCTTCCTCGAAGACCTCAACTTGTGTCAAGACATCTTCTGACTTGATGTCCAACTCTTTGATGCGTTTCAGAATATCCAAGTTGATAAACTCCTGTTGAAGGTCTGATCGTAGTCGAGGATCCGAAGGTGTGTTGAGAAGTGCGTTGAAGAACATGAGCGCATGAATACGTAACTTAATGTCGCTTGATTTGATTATCCAATCACAAATGGAGGAGAATCGTCTGGGTTCGCGTTTCACGAGCTTGTAGTGGGATAAACCATCTAATGCCAACGAGAGAGCCTCTTCGCTGTAACGACACAATAGCGCAAGCAATAGCAATATGGATGAACGGTTGGCATTTGTGCATTTTTCTAAACTCAATACAATAACTCTAATCACGTCAGGTTGACTAAGAACGGCCCTCATTCCAACCTCAATGTTTAAAACAGCACGGAAGCAGGACAGCACATCACCATGTAGTTCGTCGACCAGATCGTTACCGAACTGTAGCATACTACCCATCAATGAGGTCAAATAAAATACACCATCGTTTCGAATGAAATCTTCGGTCCAATCAACAGTTTGTGATCTTAATTGGACCGCAAGAGATTTCATCGCCTCTGAGCACTTTTTAACGTAGCTTTTGTCGTGCAGCGGGAACTCTCCGTAAGAAAGAAATTCCAAATAGTACTCAACTGTCGCTTTTCGACCGGTGGTATTATGTTGCTTGCTCTTTTCAAGCGACATGATGAACTCCCATTTTGATTGTGGGGTATTGAAACGAGCCATGAACATTTCTTTACTTTGTTGGTTTTTCATTCCCATTTGTTCTACTGCCTCTTTGAACTTTTGGTCAATTTCTTTGTGGTCATCTGGTATAGCTGGGGGAGATGTTGCACTCAAGCTACCACTGCGTGGTGAGCGGTCTCCGTCTTCAGACTTCTTGCTTTCGTCCTTAAACGTTCTCTTATTAGTATTTATTGGTGAGGGAGAGGTGACCTCAGGTTTGCTAGTCATTCTTTAGTAAGACAAAATTAAATGTAAATCGTTTACCCCCCTCCAAAAAATTTGCTTATCTTGGATTTTACGCTCTCGCTTTTGTCTTTCTTCGTCTTTATCTCCAAATCGACTGTTTTCAGTCCATCATCGTCCTCTGTATTTATATCCGGCACAGTGGACGTAGTAACGTAGTTGGTGCCACTTGACATATTTTGAAACGAATGAATGCATGTCAAACGTCTGTTTTGTAAACCATACTGGATCGTTTACACCAAATAAGGTCTAGGTGCTGGCATGAGATTGAAGGGGTTTAAAGATTTCGTCTGCTGAACATTCGGAAGCTTGTAAACTGAAGTTGATCAACTTCAAAAACGAAGCGATACTGACATTATGGACTGGTATTTTAGCTATGTTTCATTATAAATATACAGTTGTACGAAACATTGAAGCTAAAGAAGTGCAGTGATTTATTGGTATTCTGATGAATGTTACTTTCTGATTTTTTCACTTGACTTAGCACTTAACATATATTTATACCAAAAACATAGGTGTTAAAAATCGTACACCAATCAGAGCTGACGCCTGTCATGATGCTCGTCCCGATAGAAAGATAAACAAAGTTGACTACTTGCTTGTCAATATCAACAAAATAACAACATGGTGTTCGGCATCACGAAGGAAGGAATTGTTGATGCTTGGTCTTCAAGAGATGTTGCAAGGATATCAGAGCTTGGCGGTGTCGCGGGCATAGCATCTAAACTGAAAACAGATCTACGCAAAGGTTTGAATACAGAAAAGCAGCTGAACTCGGATCGAAAACAAGTGTATGTTAGCCACGTCAATTTATTTTACCTTATCTCAGATTTGGCACCAATGTATTCCCCGAGAGGGAAGCTAGAAGTTTTTGGGAGTTCGTCGTCGAAGCATTTGAGGATGAAACACTCCGTATTTTAATTGCCTGCGCAGTTGTATCTCTTGTTTTTGGCTTCTTCTTTTCGAATGAGCCAAATGCCTGGATTGATTCTGTCGGTATCTTCTTTGCTATATTCTTAGTGGTATCTGTTTCCAGTTTGAATAACTGGCAGAAGGAAAATCAGTTTCGCGCATTAAACCGCGTTAAGGATGACCGAACAGTCAAAGTGCTTAGAGACGGTCGCACTTTGACCATGCAAGCCACGGACATTTTAGTCGGTGATATTATTAAACTAGACACTGGAGATTACGTACCCGCCGACGGTCTCATTGTAGAGTGCCACGGAGTAGGTTGTGACGAAAGTAACCTAACCGGAGAGAGCGACACAGCGGAAAAGAGCGAATTCAGCCCCTTCATGATGGCAGGCACCCAACTCGTTGATGGTGTCGGATCCATGTTAGTTACATCCGTCGGAGTTAACACAGAGTGGGGAAGAACACTTGACAAGTTACAATCGGAGCCAAGCCAGGAAACACCTCTAGAGAAGGAATTAGAGAAGGTTGCGGATTCGATCGGTCGTTGCGGTCTAACCGTGGCAGTTCTCATGTTTGCAGTACTTACCATCAAATTACTACTTGCAGCATTCGTGTATGATGTCGGCGAAGCTGACAAACTAGACTCTTATGGCATCCTAGGTGAATTACTCAAGTACGTACTTCATGCTGTATCCTTGGTTGTGGCGGCAGTACCAGAAGGTTTACCATTGGCAGTCACTATATCATTAGCATTCTCCACAAAGAAAATGTTGGCCGATCAGAACTTGGTTAGGAATCTGGCTGCTTGTGAAACTATGGGCGGCGCGACCACAATCTGTTCAGACAAAACAGGAACACTAACAACCAACCGCATGACTGTCACTGAGATCTTCTCTGGCGACACCACTCACGTAGGTGACTTTAACGCAAACACTTTGAACAGAGAAACACTCAAAGTATTGACCCAAGCCATATCCATCAACAGCACAGCCGATGTCGTTGGTAACACTGAGCCTCCAACTTATACTGGAAACAAGACCGAATGCGCCATGCTAGCCATGTTAAGCAAAATGAACGTCGACTATAGAACATCAAGAGAAGAAGGTAGAGAGTTGGTAAAGAGAGTGTATCCATTCAGCAGCGAGACCAAACGCATGAGCACATCCATCAACTTGAACAACAACAACAACAAGCAACGCGTATTCACCAAGGGAGCTTCCGAAATTGTTTTCGCCATGTGCGACAGATACGTAGACAACAATGGATCCACAAAACCAATTCCAACCAACAATACATTTTCAAGCGTAATTACCAGGATGGCCGAATCAGGCCTACGCACCATATGCGTCGCTTACAAGGATGTAGATCAGAGCGGACAACACTTGGAAGCACCACAAAATGAATACATTTGCGTGGCCATTCTTGGCATCAAGGATCCAGTCAGACATCAGGTACCCGCAGCCATCCGTCAATGCAAGAGAAGTGGCATTTTGGTCAGAATGGTCACCGGCGACAATGTTTCCACTGCCAAACAAATTGCGCGCGAGTGTGGAATTTACGATCCCGAACATGGAGGAATTGCAATCGAAGGTCCAGAGTTTAGAGCATTGAGCATGGTTGAAATGGAGGAAATGTTACCAAAAATACAAGTCTTGGCCAGAAGCACTCCTACGGATAAGCATTTGCTGGTAACCACGTTGAAGAGGATGGGAGAGATTGTTGCCGTGACTGGCGATGGTACGAACGATGCAGCAGCTTTGAAGGCAGCCAATGTAGGGTTGAGCATGGGTCTATCAGGAACGGAGGTCGCCAAAGAAGCAAGTGACATTGTGATCATGGATGATGATTTTTCGAGCATTGTCAAGTCCGTCAAATGGGGAAGAAGTGTTTATGAAAATGTTAGAAAGTTTCTTCAATTCCAAATTACGATTAATATTGTTGCTGTCATGATTACTTTTGTGTCGAGTGTTACTAATGGTGGTTTCCCGTTAACAGCCGTCCAATTGTTGTGGGTCAATCTTATTATGGATACTTTTGCTGCACTAGCCTTGAGCACGGAACCTCCAAGTGAAGATCTTTTGAATAGAAAACCTCATGGCAGGTCAGATTCGATTATTACAAAAAATATGTGGAAAAACATTCTTGTCCAATCTGCTTTGCAGTTGGCCATTCTTTTACCATTAATTTATTCTCATGAAAGCTTATTGGGTCCAATCAGCACTCCTGAGCTACCTAATCATTTGAGCAATAAGCGTAGCAGTCACGATTATACTCTAGTGTTTAATGTTTTTGTTTGGTGTCAACTTTTCAATATGTGGAATGCCAGAAAGATCAATAACGAGTTGAACATTTTTGAAAACATTTCAAAGAGTTGGATCTTTGTTGTCATATTTATAATTACTGCCATTGGTCAAGTTGCCATCACAGAGTATGGAGGTCCAGTTGGTTTCGGAACAACAGGATTAACTTCTCACGAGTGGATTCTATCCATTGGTTTGGGCTTAAGCGCACTTCCTGTCGGATATGCTTTGCGTTTTATTAGAATGTTTTAAATAAAATTTATCATTGTAATCTAATATTTATTGTAAATGCCTGGACGTGAAGCTCTCCGATATCACCATGATATGGGCTCGATGATTATAGATCCGTCCACAATCAACTTGGGCGGTGATACAACTTTAGACAGTATACAAGATGAAAGTCTGTTTGAGGGAGATGTAGTTGAAAAACCTCAAAGCGCGGATACTCTAGTTACAGACGAAAATGAAACAGTAGTAGAGGAACCTGTACTTGAAAATATTGATAATTCAGTGGATATCATAACAAAACTCACTTCTGACTCAACACCTGTCGTCGCCACATCGTTCGAAACAAAATCTGTCAATGATGTAGAGCCTTCGTTTGTGATTCACAAAAAAGTTTGTCTAATCGATTTAATCATGCACTAATTTGTAGGACGACTTTACCTCACAACACTGGCGAGACCGTAAAAAGCATATATTTATACTTTCAAACTCCGGGAAACCAATTTTTACACGTTACGGTGATGAAAACGAGTTGAATCCAGTAATGAGTTTCTTTTTGGCAATTGTTGAGTTTGTAAACGACCCAAAGTTACCAGATACAATTAGGACTGTGGTTGCTGGTGGCTTAAAATTTGTATATGTATTAAAGGGAAGCTTGTACTTTGTGGCTGTTTCACGGACGTCCGAATCAGCTCAAGAATTGGCACTCCAACTACAATACTTGTATGAAATGATTATTTTCATCTTGACAGAGGCGGTTCAGGTTTGAGGCATTACTTCATCTACAAACTAAACAATTTCAGGACCTGTTACTTAGAAGGTCCAACTTTGATCTAAGAAACTTACTGGGTGGTGCAGATGGGCTACTGTATTCATTAATGAGCAACATGTCTCACTCCCTGTCCTTTTCATTTCGTGCTCTAGAGATTGTACCCATACACAAGTCAATTGAGAAGCAAAATATCAGAGATACTTCAAAAGAACAAGAGCGATAAAGTCATGTATTCTTGCCTACTGTGTAATTAATAGAGTTCTTCAAATATGTCACACCAAGACGAGATCAATAAAAATAGAAGACTTACTTCTTCTCATGAACTTTGTCAACTCAAGGTAAGTTACATTTTTTGTACGCGCTAACATTGGTAGTAATTCCATGAAGACCAGCGAGACGTGGACGGCCAGTGTGCCTTCCTGGATTGTCTGCAAGTCAATACGTTTACGCGTACATTGATTTTCTTGCACTAGACATGTGTATTGTAATGATATGTTCGGGTGGAGATGTGTTTCACGAATGCAGCGCAGCAAAACAAAGGATTTTGGAGGACTTGATAGACTGTAACATTTTTCAACAAATCATCAGCGACTTGAAGAAACCAGGTTATTCTGTGAGGGACGTACTGACGCCTGTATATTTGTTTGAATCAGGACTGAGACACTTTGTGTACAGAAGTAACATTCACTCTCAATGGAGTTGTGCTGAGTTCGATGCACCCTATCAACACATTAAACAACGAAAGAGATTGTGTAGAGTATACAAGACGGTTAGAGAAAAACTAAAGCAATATTGCGATCGCAGCCCACACAAGATATTCTTCCAAATGACTGATTGTGAGGCCGTGATTGGTCTCATGAGTGCCAACTTTGAATTGTATGCTTGCTTCTCGCTAATGGTCAGCAAGTCCAGTGCAATAAGCGTGTGTGACCAGATCAAAAAATTTATCGCAAGGACAGAAGATTCATTGTTTATATCAGCGTTCCCGTGTTTTGCATAAAAATCACTTCCTCATTTTATTTTGTTTTTTAATTCCTTTGGTTTGTTTGGTCTTGATGGCTCTTGCTCTATTCTTTTTGCGATTGCTGTTACTTTCTTTTTGGGCCAACAGAGGATGTTTGGACTTGGCAACAACTTTCAAGTAGTCTTCCTCTTGCGCCTTCTTCTTTTCCTCCTTTTCTTTTCTCCTCTTTTCCTTGATAATGTTCTCCTTCTTCCTCCTCTCCTTCATCTCCTTGATCTTTTCTTGCTTAAGTGCGAATTTGATCTTCCTCTGCTCCTCTTCTTCTGCTTCCTTCTTTTTTCTTTCCTTTCTGTTCTTTGATTTTAATAGTTTCGATAATTTTCGATTCTGTGATTCTTGGATTTCTAATTGTTCCTTGACCCACTCAGTCTCCGCCTGGAACACCTTGACGAGAGTTTCTTTGAGTTTTTCCTGTCTTGTCGCTCTTCTTTGTATTCTTTTTGCTTGCAATTCGTCCACGCCGATCACTTCCTCCATTTGTTGTTTCATGACGACGTCGCTCAATGACGCGAAATCATTAATCAAAGTGACGAGCGACGATGATGGTTTCAAAGTCTTGTTTTTACTGTTGGTCTTGTATGTGAAATCATTTCCGAGGTTGAGTATGCTTTGAGTCCAAGTATCCTTGCTGCTTTTATATTTTGTAACCAATTCTTTTTGTAAAGAAACAATTCCTTCCAAAGAAGTTTTTCGTTCCGGATCAATTTTTAATAGTTCAACGTAAACCGGTTGGTCTTGGTAGGTGCTAATGTGGTCGGTAATGGGTTCTGGTAATACGTTTAGCGCATGATGTAATGGAACGATGAACAGGTTGAACGAAAGTGGTACTAGAGGGTGTTGATGCTGTGGAGCGCTGCTTAATGTGAATTTGGAGTCTACTTTAATCATCTCGTCAAGACCAGTCAAGATGGTTGACATGATTGGAGTGGGTTGAATGTGTCTAGAGTAGTCATGACACTTGCCAGTCATGTACGATCGTACGCCCCACAATAGAGATTCAAAGTAATGAGTGCATGCTATAACTGCTTGTTTGCGTTCGTCTTCATCTTGAGATAATGGAACCGCTCTAGAGTTCAAAAGTTTGCGAAGCATGGAGAGGTTGAGCGATATGGTTGAGTCTTGTTTGTTGATTAGGAACTGACTGTGAGTGACGTCCGTTTCTTTGAGCGAGTGGTACCTTGTCATGATGACCCTTGGGGTGTGTTCAAATGTAGGACTTTGCACTGCACCAATGTAGTCATTTCCAAACAGCAAGCTGATTAAAATGTGGTCCACGGCAACTTGTTGAATGGGTTCTCCAGGAAGTATTTCTGACATTTTCGCAAGGGCATCGCTCTTTTGTATGAAGGTGTCATTGTTAACGGATGCAATAAAAATGTTTCGATGGGGAACAGCCAAGACCATGGACAACACATCAGAGTCAGGTGTGACAATCACTACGGAATTCTTTGAGTCTGTTCTGTGAATAAAATCTAGAATCTTCATTTCACCCTCTCCTTGGACGTTGGATCCGCTGTAGATGATGTTTTCACATGAAAAGCCCTTGGAGTTGGTTGGGCTGAAAAAGCGTTGAATCCAGCCTACGAGCGCTGTGTCAATGCTGTGCATGAGCAGTGTTCCAGGGGAGATGTGCACGCTTTGAAGGTTGAAATATCTTCTTGTGCGTTGTTCTAGACTTTTTGATAGGGCACATGGTCCATCAACAGCCAACAAAAAGGTTTTGGTTGGTTTATATGCATTGAAAAGTGATTTGAGTACTTGTTGCACATTGGAAATAACTGCAGCAATAAAATCATCATCCACCGAGGGTGCATTTGTGCTTGAAGTGACGCGTCTATTCTGGCTTCTTCTCCTTCTTCTCTGCATGGACGGTATGTTTGATTCAAGGTCTTCTACTTCCTCATTAGCAGTAAATTGAACATAATCACGAAACGCATTATGTATAATGTTATTGACGTCAACGCATAAATGGTCTATATTCCTCTTTTCCTCTGGTTTGGCGTACTGAAATTCTTCATCACCTTCGCGAAGGGGGATTGTGAGAATCTTCTGCTTATCGGCATTACTACGTAAATCCTTTTTGTTTACATCATAAATGACTGAAAAGTGATACTTGAACCCCTGATCCAGACCCATTCAATTTATGTTAAAATTTGTGAGTTTATTGTAATAAAAATAAAGTTCATTTAAAATATTGAATCTCTGTTGTTGACATTTTGTTCATACAAGTCTTGTAATTCTCTATCAAACAAGGAGTTTTCTGGCGCAGCTTTCTCTTGTACGATTTCATCGTGTTTACGTTTATGACCTCTGTGACCTGTTTCGTGAACCGTCGCTGGGAATGTGGGCATCATGACCTTGCTCTTCGGTAACGGACTTTCTTTAAAGTAGGGATGCTTCAGCGCCTCATCGGCCGTGATTCGTAGCTTGGGATCAAATTCTAACATTCTTTCCAAAAGGTCCAAACCAAGTTTTGACAGAATAGGAAGGTTGTTCGTCATGCCAATTTGTTGAGTAAAACGTTTATGCAGATTGTTCGTTCTGTCATTGTTAAAATCAACCATGATGCTAATCTTACTTTGATCCAGTAAAGTGGAATTTTTTAACATTCGGTAACTCTTGGAATCCTTCCCAACGACTTTCACTGGGTAACCCTAACACATCGAATATTTGTTTAATTTGATCCAGTTCTCCGTTTCCTTGAAACAATGGTTTCTTCAGCAAAAGTTCTGCAAATACACATCCTACTGACCACTAATACATTGATGTACATTATTAGTATAGAACTAACCATATCGATAGCTGGAGTGTACTTCTTCTCGCCAAGTAAAATCTCTATGGCTCTATAATATAGTGTGACGACGACCGGAGAATAAGCTCTTGGAGGATCGCTGTACTTTCTTGCTAAACCAAAATCACCTCCACATTGTTAAATTACTTTCGAAAGTTGGACTTACAAATTTTTAGGTTTCCATGATTATCTAAAAGCAGGTTACTGGTTTTAATGTCTCTATGTTGAACCCAGTTGTCGTGCATGTATTTGACTCCATCCAAAAGTTGAATCAATAAGCACTTGACTTCTGCTTGTGTGAACCTTTGTTTCATGATCTCATTCAAATCCTTAACGGTATGATCCATGTAATCCATTACTACAAAAATTTTATTGTAGTCTGACCCAACAACTACTTCGTGTGCGTTGACCAGGTTTGGATGTTGCATTTGCATAAGGGTGGATATCTCTCTGAGGGCAGAAGTAGGAAAGCCCTCTACCAGTAACTCTTGGGGTAGTTTTATTCTTTTCAATGCCACGATATCGCCTGTCTTTTTACATCTTGCACGTGCTTAAGGCGTACAAAAGTGTGAAGGTTGATTGATTAATCCTCAAAGCACAGGTATTGATTTGTACTTACAAACTACACCATAGGATCCTGTACCTATTTGGTTCATGAATTCATAGTTTTCCACGCTTTCGCAGGCTCTAAATCCAAGAGGGTACTCATTTGCGTCAACAACAGACTTTACATTCTCTCCATCAACTTCAATAATCTCAGTGCCTGCCGAATTTGGTGGAGTTTTGTCATTGGGATTGAACTCGGTGGACGAGGTGTTGGGTGGTGTGTTCATTTCCAAAGTTGATTGTAGAATTGAGTTTGCTTGAATGACGAACAAACAACAGTTCCCTGATATATGGTTGAACTATGCAATAAGGGTAGTAAGTATAGTCCTAAATAATAGATACGAATGGCCAAAGGAGACAGCATGGATGGAAAAGAGAAATTGGTTCAACTCAGATATAGAGATAGCCAAAGATGTTGTAGAAGCGGTTGCAAGCGTGATAAAAAAGCAACAAAACAACGACGACGAGAATGTATTTCTAAACATTTACGTAGAGTATCCTGGACATACCAAGATTAAGAGGATTCTTCTTGAGAGATGGACACTTCGTTTGAACAAATCACCAAATCAACCCGACAACCAACAAATACAGGCGGCGTATTTAAAACTAATCGTTAAATTGAGATCAATATACGCTTACATTCTTTTACTTCCAACATCAAAGCTACTTAGGAGCAAGTCAAGAAATCTTCGTAGCAATACAAAGATAAAATTTCAGTTCTTCTATAAAAAAACTGATGAAGTTGCTTTTGCCAGTGCGTCAAGTTCCGTTTTCAAATTCGAGTTGGTCACTGCAGGTAAAAATAAAATATTTACCCAGGTAGAGTACCGCAAAGATTTATCTGCCATAATAAAAGAAACGACGCCCACTGGTATTTTTGACCAAGTAATGGTAGACAATTACTTGGAAGATAGTATGGTCTTAAATAGCATAATAACTGTTAGTTCTCCTATTTGTTACAATAATAAATCTGCACCTAGTGCACTTACAGGAGGTTCTTCGGCCTCTGACAATGTTGGTCAATATTTTAATACTTTAAATTCTCAAGTCACTGAAAAGAACAATCAAAACGAACCTCCAAGCACTTTTATTTGTGTTGGTTCTTCCAGTGACTCCGCCTCTTCCACATCTGACTCTCCAGACAATGACCGTGATGATTGGGAGGCATCACAAAGTTTTGTAGAAATGGTTGTTCCGGAGGATTTGGTTGATTTTGTAAATACTAATTATGATGATTCCGTACATGACCCCACAAGGTTAAGTTTCTCTCCCATAACTGAGGAATCTTGTAGTGATTTGGGAGACTTTGGTGACATGATTATTTTAAAGGATGTCACTGCCGCCAATCAAAGCAGTTCCATCACGCAGGACCGGCTAGTTTTTGAGTTAATACCATCTCAAATAGATGATCAACAAGATGTGTCTCAAACAAGTGTCAATTTACAAAGTAGTTGTGACGATCCTCTTGTTTCGTTTTTCAATGATGCATCACTGATGCCATCAAATGTAAACATTACAACATGTCGACTAGAAACACTGGAAGTACTTCGGAATAGATTGGATTCTTTTAAAAAGTGATTTTGTATGGTGTAGATAAAATAATTATTTATTAATCCAGTCATTCCTTGTTGTTATCGCTCTGGCCATCCAATATTCCTGTTTATCAAGCCTACAGCAATTATACATACTGGAGACTACATCCGCTGGTTCTAGCTTGTCTGGAACGTAACATAATTTCCCCGTTGGCGTTTGTAGAAACGTTGATATAATTTTACGAGATTGATCTTCGATATTCATATCATAAACAATAGCGATTTGTGCTTTCATCTCTTGTAAATGTTCAAATTCGTAATAAAAAAGTTCCCTTGTATTATACTTCATGAACCAGCATGTATCAAATCTCTTTATTCTAGTAAATCTTTTCATCTTTGCCCACTTACTAATGTGATCATTCATTTGGAATTCATAATCGACTTTCACATGTTCATCAAAAGGAGATGAGATTAATTCATCATCGGAATGCACTGCCACTTTATTAGAACCTTTAAAGCAATTTAAAAGCGCCGTTTTCAGAGTAGAATTTTGAACATGTAATGGTTGTTGGATCCTGTAGTAATTGTACTCATCTTGATTTCTCAACTTCATTAATTGGTAGATATTGTCTGAGCATTTCATCTGAAATTGACCACATATATTTCTATTAAAATATACCTCTCTTTCCGAGTCTTCTTTGTCATACAACACTAACTTTAGAAACAATTCGAAATTGGTAATTTCAAATTGCCTTAAAGTAGTTGTATCGTTAATCCAGCAGCAAGGTCTATCTTGAGTTATACCTTGAGTCAGATCCTCCGGTACAGTGCCAGAATATCTTTCTAACCAACAGGTATACGAGATTTGAGAGGAATTTGATATGTCGCCACAAGAATCTAAGAGTTGACGAATCCTATCAATAACTTCAATTGCATAATAATCAGCTTCAATATTTACAACAGCAACCCTTCGTTGTAAGTTATGGTGGAATTGTTCTGAATTAATTGTTGTATTCTGTTCGACTACCTCTTGGGTCACTGAATGGTCATAGTAAGAGTGTTGATCAAGTGTATACTCAGGAGCATGTATGCGATAATAAACATCTAATAATATACCATTCATATGGATGTATAAGATATAATGGTACAAAATCACTGCTATCGTAGCTATAAATAGTAAGTAGATCACAACTACAAGAAGAGCTCCAGGTATAGAGCTCCCCTCTTGAACATCATAGTACCTAGCTAAAACAAAAGCCTCACCAGATGGATACATGAATATAAAATCGCTAATCATAATTAACATAGAGTCAAATAGCGTGCTGAATGTATACAAGATTACAATTTTATAAATGAAGGTCGGTAGATGAGTATGTACCATGTATCTTGATTGAAGTACTGATACACAAAACATCATTAACAAACAAAGAATAAGGTTAATTGAATTAGCACATATAATAAAACCAGACACAAACGCAGCAGTTTTAAATTGCACATCAAAATCAATCCATACATGCCAAGCTGTCCACTCGGATCGAGTTTGGGGTGTATTTGACACTGACAAACAGAACCATTGGCCAAAATAATGAGGCCACATTCTTACATAAAGAGATATAATAAACACCAAAATTGTAGTCCAGAAGTAAATTGTTTTGTATGAGTATAAATCAAGATCAAATTTAAGCGTGTGCATTAAATACAACAGCTTATGCCTAGTTATACTTTTATTGATTTTTTTTTGGTTGCACAGCAAGGTTTGCTTGTATATCTCATTTGAATGCTCATTGTTGTTATTGCCATCAAAAGGTATTACCGAATCATAAGACACATTTGTACTTAAATGAACACTTTCAATATAGTCAACTTGTTCTTGGTCATCAAATGAAGAGTGACTTGTAGTAACTACAGCATTCATATCATCTTGTGGTGTATTGTAAATTTTCAAGTACAAATTACCAAACCAAAATTCTTCATTTATATTGTACCATTTATCATATGTACTTATCTCATCAGTATTTACATTGCCCTTTATCATTGTAACTTTGTAATTGCCATTCACAAGATTCATACTGCTATCTACAGCTGGTAATATACCCCAAGCAACAACATCGCTCGTTAAAGTATTGTAGAGAGTTAAGATGATTGTATTACGAGGTTGTAAGGACGTATTAGAAGGACATATAAAATTTATTATTTGATGCTCTTTCAAATCAATATGATTTGAAATTTGAAAGTATGGACAACATTGTAAATCTCTATTTTTTAATTGATCTTTAAACCAATATGAACTACTGGAATTTGTAAAGTGAGACTGTTGACCACTTTTCAATTTGTAAACAAGAGGGGATCCACATAGCTTATCATATAACGTTACAGCTATAGTATAGTAATCTTTTTTGTAATCTGTTTCAGGTAGATTCTGATAGCTGATAACTAATTTATGAAGCAATATATTAATGGATTGAGGTTGATCATTCCATTTCATTTTTAAATGTTTTGTATATATTAGATCTTCACTGTTACAATCTTGAGTAATTGATATGTCTTGCTTCTGAGTGTTGAATATCAAACTTTCGTGATTCTTCTTCCATAAAGAGTAGGATTCGTCGCGATCGTGTTTATCTTTTTGTAGTCGTTTAGCTTTTATTTTAGAGGATATGGCTTGATTTTTGTTTTTTAACTCCATTAGCTTTTGTTTGGAACTAATAATGTGGTTTTCGCGCTCGAATTCTCGAAGACTGTTGATTTCTGATTGGATTTTGTCGTGAGTGTCGCGCTCGTTTTTGATTACCACCGGCTCGACAACGAAATCTCCAGGGTCCTCAGGCGAGGATCCGATTTTTATTGCGTTGATTTCTATTACTTCGTGGTCAATTGGAGATAAGTATCGATCCTCCAACAATTCATTTTCCTCGTGTAAATTTTTGGAGTTGTAGAATTTCTTTACAGCTGTATTTACAAAGTACTGCTTATTCTCTCCAAATTTGCTCAAATATTCTAATAGTGGTACGTCGTCGTTGTCATTCGCTGCTTCGTCAGTGTCTGTGTCCGTAAACCTATCCATTGTAACCAATCAACTGCAAAATTGGCCAATGTTAAAAAATATCTGGATATCTTGACAGGTACAAAGTAATTTAACTAGAACTGATAATAAGAGATTCAATAAAATTTAATTAACTTTATTTGACCTAACTGTATTTGATTGTTTACATCGACGTTCCATCCCGCACAAAGGAACGTCGTCTAAATTCAGTTGTCGCCCATCATCTACAAAAATCAAAATTGAGGATGTCCGAAGCGAGTGGTGTGGAGAATACATCACCGTTCGATGAACTAACAGACCAACAGAGGGAACAGTTTGAGGAGTTTAAAAAGGATGTGAAAAGTTGGGACGAATACAACGATGACGCCATTGTTGAGTATTGCACCGATTTGACGCTGTTTAGGTTTTTAAGCGGGTTGCTCTGGGACTCAGAGAAGGCAGCGAATCAATTAAGAAGAACTCTTCAGTGGAGGAGAGAATTTAGACCGCAAGATGTCCACCTAAATGAATTAAAAATGGTAGCTGAGTCTGGATGGATGTTCCACCAAGGACATGATAAGGAAGGTAGACCTCTTTTGTACATTATAGTTCACAGAGATAAAACTGGATCTCAACAGGCCCTAGACATCAAATTCAAACACATTGTACATACGCTTGAGCACTGCTACCGAGATATTGGGAGAGAATATCTACCAAGCTACGTGGGTTGTGGACTTTAAAGATGTATCCTTGTCATACGATTTAGTAAACAAGCTGAGAAGTGCAATGGGTAATGTGGGCGAGTTTTATCCTGAAAATCTCCACAGAATCTTTGTATTAAATACCGGATGGTTAGTCAACATGATGTTCGCGTTTGGTAGGACTTTTATGACTAAGAGAATGTTGGACAAGTATGTTGTGGCTAGCTACGCTGATTTAAAAAAGTATATTGACGACGATCAGTTACTAAAAGTACTTGGTGGCGATGCTGATATGGACTTTGATTACGATCGTGAGGTCGAATTGGACGAGAAGAGACACGCAAAATAAATTTTGAAAGTGAACGTAAATTAAAATTCATTTAATGTTGGTGTAACATTCGTTAAATTTTGTTCAATTTGAAGGAGCACTATCCAAATCATCTAATAAATTAAAGAGCATCCGCATTCTTTAACAATGTGTTTAGAACATTTGCTTGCTCGTATAGATAAGGTATAGCAGCCTCTGGTTGGTTTGGATCCCCCACTGCATTATTCTGACCTGTCATCCTATTACTTTGAATAGAACGATTGATAATTTTCTTACCATATAATGCCAGCCTCTGCGGTGTACCCATCAGGAAGCTGTCTAACCGCATCTCTGTTAATATTACTGGTTGATGTCTTCAACAAAGAGGAAAGAAGATAGTCGGACAACCAGGAAAGAAGTCCCATTTTTACAAACGGACAGAGAAGACAACAACTTTCGACAAATAAAATGTACATTGTTTAATATTTGTAAGCATTTATTTTTTATTCGATCTCCTTCTTCTCTTTCTTTTTGGTTGGTCCTCTTCTTTATCTTCTGCATCTTCATCTTCTGCATCTTTCAACGGCCTTTTTTGAGGTCCTAGAGGTATCTTCTTTGGTTTGTCTACCTTCTTCTCTACAAGTTCCGCTCTTGCATCCTTCTTTTTTGTCTTGTCCAACACTTGGGATAAACGATCCAAATCACTTGTTATGTATTTTCTGCTTAGTAAAATTCTTGACCCGATGTTGACTTTCATCATGGTGGCAAGTTCGTTCTGCATTCTTGTCAAGTCACGATCCTTATCCACATCCTTCTTTCCTTGCTTAATTTGTTTCTTCAAGTGTTCGTCGAGGTCAATGTCAGCTTCTTTTGCAGCAGTCTCAAACCAATTCATTTCGCTCATTGCTTGCTTCTTGTTTCTCATCTTCATTTCAATCTTCTGGGCCAGTTTCATCCTCTTGCGTAACTCTGGTATGTAGAGAGACTCTTGGTCAGGATCCAATGGGAATAGTTCGATACCATCCTCCTTACCGGTTGCAGAGCAAATATCTTTGTAAAAGCGACGATCTTCGGGTGAAACCAAAGCAAGAGAGAAACCAGGTTGACCAGCACGCCCGGATCTACCACAACGATGAACATAGGCATCTACACTGTTTGGTAGTTGATAATGTACAACATGTGCTACTCTTTCGATATCTAAACCACGTGCAGCGACATCAGTTGCAACCAACACACCGTCCTCATTAGCCTTGAAGCGATCAAGATTATTCAAACGCTGACGTTGCTGCATCTCTCCGTGCAAAGCTGTAATAGGAACTTGAAGGACGGATAGCACACTTTGTATGAGACGAACACGTTTAATAGAGTTAGTAAAGATTAATGTGCGACCACGATTATAAATAGAAAGGAACAAGTACAAGTATAAGAGTTTGTCTTCGTCGACACATTGAATCTGAGATTCCTCAAGCGTTCCGGCAACCTGACTTTTCGGTGTTAAATCAACAATGGTGTAATCAGAAAACTCCATCATGTAAAGTAAAGTGTCAACAGTTCCTGTAGGTTTCTTTTCTTCTTCTTCTTCGTCCTCGTCTTCTTGATTCCTTCTTCTCTTCTTTTTTTGTTCTGGTTCTGGTTGTGGTGCTGATCCTGACTCTTGCAACTCTCTCCATTTATCAGATAATGTGAGTGTGGCCGATGATACAAAGTTTTGAATCCTAGGCACTTTAGTTCCCTCAGCTTCATAATCTCTTCTTTTCTGCTCATTGTTAGAATGTGTGTGAACGTGTGCTTACGATTTTAATGTAGCTGATAATGTCTCTCAACTCTGAAAAGTGACCTTCTGCAATCATGCGATCTGCTTCGTCGATGACCAGGAACTGTAAAGAATCTAATTCTGTCAAGTGTGTGAAACCTCTATTTGTGAGATCCCAGTAGCGGCCGGGAGTTGCAACGATGATTTGTGGTCTTGATGCTATTTGTCTCTTTTGTTTTTCTTCGCTCATGCCTCCAGTTATGTTGATTACATGGATGCCAGTATCTTTTGTAACTCCTTTAATGTGATCTGTGACTTGAACTGATAGCTCTCTTGTTGGTGCAATAATTAGTGCCAGCAGCTTTTTTTCGTTATTTGGAGTGTTCATTAGGTGGGTTAGTACTGGAAGTGAGAATGCCTAAAGTTTTTCCAGAGCCAGTTTCTGCAGCGGCTATAATGTCTTTTCTTGCAATGACTGCTTTTGGAATTGTAGCTTCTTGGATGGGTGTTGGAGTTCCGAAACCAAGTTTCTGTAGGTTGTCTAAAAGGGTTGCATGTAGCCCAAATGTAGTCCATTGAGACATGTCTGCAGCTGGTGTAGCCTCCTTAGATAAGAGTTTACCCTTCTTCTTCTGTTTTTGCTTTTTCTTTTTAGAACTAACTTCATCAGATTTGTCGTCCGTAGGCGCAGATGGACTCTCGGTTTCATTTGTTGTTTCATCTTCCTCGTCGACATTGCTAAAGTCTATCTTCGAGTTTAAAAACACAGGGTATTCTGAGGCATCGGTGGGGTCAAAAACCTCGAAAGACGCTAATCCTTCGCATGTGTTGTGTTGTTCATTTGTTAATTCTATGTTCTTCCACTTCATATTTTGAATCACGTTCATTCCTCCCTTCTTCTTCCCCATTTCTGTGTTAAAGTTGTTAAAGTTAAGATTGAAGCTAATTACAAAAAATAATTAATAATGTGTATTGTTAAAAAAACCATTTTATATTCTTTCGCATTGTAGCATCCTGGTATTGGGAATCAAAAGGCGATTTATAGAATATCTTTATTTGATATACAATACCTGGATTGGGGTATCAAAGTCATTTGCAGTCAAAAGTTTCTTCAGGTTATTCACTTGCAAAGCTGTTGTTTTGATTTCATCTCTATATTTTTGCACTTCAGTTCTTTTTTTCATCCCTTTGTCACAAGTGTAAATGACTAGTTCCTTATTCAACTTCTTCCTTAAGAGTATAGCTTCCAAGTAAACCATGTCGTCAGAGGCATGGGGATTATGTTCTTGAAGTTTCTTAATTTCCACCAAGAAAGAGTTTTTTGCCTTCTTATTGTAGCCAACTCCTAGATATTCTTCTTTAGAAATTTTGACTATTTTTTGAGCTTTAATTAAACCTAAACCTTTCTTAAATGCACTAATTTCACTTGTGATCTGACAGAACAATATTTAGTATGAATAGATAGTTGCAGTTACTTTTGGAGTGACATGGAAATGAAGCTTTTTCTGTTCTTCGTTCAATTTAGCTATGTTAGTTATGGTGCAAGTGTCAATTACAGCATGTTTTTCCTCAACTTTGATGGCATCCTCAACAAGCTCCTCCTTACTAGCTTCATCATTTGGTGGTACAACCTTCTCCAAGAGGGGTGAACTGATGACCTGCACCTTTTCCTCTACTTGGGTAGACTTCTCCTTCTTAACATATACCCTCTTCATGAGGGAGGAATGTGATGGTACTATACATAATAATGATATCCAAGCAATAATAATTGCAAGAAACACAGTCCACCTCATTGTTTGATTGATAAATTGTTCTATCGTCGATTCTTTGAAACCCTTAAAACACCATGACATTTACCTAACAGGGTGATAAGGATTGATATTTGTGACAGGACATCTTGTTATGTCCATCGATTACAAGAAAAGTACAACTATACACCAAAGTAGGTCATAGTAAAACCCCCCAGACTTTTGATAATTTTGACAATATGTATTGGAGGGTGTATATATGGACTGTAAAGCAAAGGTTACAACCACATACTATGGTAAGGTGGACAAAGAATACCGATATATGTATCTTGATAGGAGTGTTCTACATCTTCTGAGGAGCGGAAAGGCTTATCACCTTAAAGCCTATCTCAATACACAGCATCACTATTGCACCCCCTTTGTGAGTATTCATAATGTAAAGATAATAAACAATTTAGGTCGCCTGCGCGTTCTTGTGGGAGTTAGATAACTCAAAAACAGGAATTACACGAAAGCCAACAGTTACCGAAATATTTGACAAATTCAAAAATGTACCACTGAGTCAAATCAGAAAACAAATCCCAGAGACGTTTGTTATACAGGAACAGGATGTTGGGAGAGAAAGAAGAATATGCAAGTACTTCCTCGACTACACTTTTAACAAAAAATACGGGGAAAAGACTACCAAAAGAGTACTTGTTGACTTGTTCTCAATTGTTCAAGCAAGTAAAGGGGATCCAGAAGATGATGATGGAGAGCCATTCTTCGATTTTGGGCTTTGTGATTCAACTTTTCTGACTACAAAAACAAGTCCAACTCTAAAACTGTTATCCAATGAGAATTTTATTAGCGATGAACTCAAACAGGCCATGCGTTTCCATGGCTACACACATCCTCGTGTTGTTTTTATTAGTGATCTTAAATTTGAGATACCAGCCGCACTAAATATTCCACTCTCTCACCCGAACATTTACAAAAGAACTAACGGTTTGGTCAGTTTTCTATTTGAATAGGAGTAAATTCACAGTAAATTGATTTTTTAAACAAGTCCACGATGTTCTTTTGTTGAAGTTGAGGTGTAACTTAAGGTTATAAAACACAAAGAGTCGAACATACTAGTTTGATAGTGTCGTTGTACACGTTACATTCATCGAACGCAATTCCAATCTTAAACTTGTCTTGGGTGCAGGTGCGAATTTCTTGAGCAACCATTCTAATGAGCTGATTGTCGCTGTATTTACAAAAGTCACCGAAATCATTCTGGCATTGATACATGAGCTGCAGATAGTACTCGGATCTTCCGTTGAGCTGATCGAAAAAGAACATGCCGGGCGTCATATTTGGATACTTCTTCAGTAGACACAAAAGTGCTGCAAGTTTCGAAAAAAGGAAGAATTGTATGACCTTCGCTCCAATTTTCTCCTTTTTATCGCTCAATTGAATTCCATTCGTATAGTCGATGGGCGTCAACGCTACTTCCTTTCACTGTTGTAATTTCGTTTGTCCAGAATTATTTCGTTTGTCCAGAATTGTTTTAAACAACTAGAATTATAGTTAAACAACATTAATCAGAACATATTAAATTTAATATTGCAACTACAATCAGAGCAATAGACCTTGATTATCATATTTGTTTAGAACTTTTTAAATCCTGGTTGCCCCTCTCCCTCAATACTTTTAGAATGGTTTCCATGTTATAATTCGAAGTGTTACGAAGTAACACGAAGCGTTTTTACAACAAAGTTGAATAAACACTGCAGTATTTTTCAAATCTCCTATTTCCATTTTGCGTTGATTGGTAAGTGGAAAGAACAGAAGAGCACAGTCGAGAATGTAGTAGCCGACAACACAACACACAATAAAATGGTTTCAAGACTACCACTGCGCACAACACGTCAAGCCCGTATGCCCGTTACCGAGAATATTGAACAGCCTCCATACGTTTATGTAGAGCTTCCATCATCGTACGAAGAGCCTAAAGACTTTGAGAATGTCAAAAACAAAAACAACAAAATCGAGTCCCCTGGAAGAGTTGAGAAACGTCCTGATAGCATCATTTCAACGCAGGAGGGGACACGCTCAGACAAGAGGGAGGTCACTTTAATTCGCAACAGCAACAACAACAGGGATCAGGACACAACAATCGATCCACAAAGAGAAGCGTGGACAAACTGCGTGATGGATTGCTGAATCAACAGAATGGGTGCTCGCTGTTAATGTGCGTGAGCAAGTTGCGATCGGGTTGCATCTTTCAATTTGACAAGGAGAACTCGAACGTAGCAGGAGACGAATGGTTGCCAGCCATACTAGGTGCCTATGACACTGTATTATTATCGAGTGTTTAACAAACAATGAACTGTTTGAGAGTTCGTTACTTTGGTAGAATGAATGTGTCCAATGCTGTACGTAGGTTTAATATCCACCTGCAAAATTATTATAAGTATTGGGCAAGTAAATATTTAATAAAAGGTCGATTGTGTGGTCACAATGTCAATAGAGAGCAACAACACCATTGAATCAGACAGCAACAAGATTAACTTTGGAAGTCAACTGCACATTCCGGTGGTTAAAAGGAACTCTTGTTCTTACTTGAATTTTCTAAACCGAAAAAAAACACAACATGAGCTCACCAGGAGAAGTACAAGCACTGATTGAACAGTATAAAAAACAAATAGAAGAACTAACAATGACACAGCACCTGATGTCACAAGCACAAAACATACCAAACCAACAACAGCCGCTTGACCCACAGCCAAGTAATTGAATTCACATACTATAGTTTTTAACTATTATTTAGATGCTGCAACACAGAACACAAATCCTGCGCAGCCACGTAATACTTCACTCATATATATATGGTTTTAACTATCTCATAGGTGATGCAGCATTAACTCAATCGCCCAATATACTCGAACCATCAAGTTCAGTTGGAACAACTCAACCAAAAAAGAATCGTGGTGGAAATAAGAGACCAGTGAGTGGAGGCGGTTATCCTAATAAGAGGAGGAAAACAGAGTGTAGGTTTGTTTCTAAAGAAGAAGCACAGAGCGCTGTTGTTTTGAAATCAGTACAGGTAAAATGCAGACTTGCACAAACATTGACACTCGTAGAGGAAACAATGGCTAACAAAACTTGTAGACGACACACTCGATAGGCTCAAGTTTAAATTAAGTACTGAGGATGACCACAACAAACTACACGACGCTTTGATGAAGGAAGTGCTTGGAGAGGTTCGGAAGAAAATTGAAGAAGTTGTGTCGGCCCTTCACACTGCATCAGACAACTCCAGCAAGATTGTTGAATGCACACTACAAATGGTTTGGCTTCATTATATACTTACATTTGAACTAACGTGACATAGGCGATAGTTAAAATTAGGGCAAGGAAGTCGGATTACCTAAACAAAAGTAGAATCTACACACATCCGCTGAGAGTTAAAAAAGCGCACCAAAGCAGTGTGATGTGTAAAAACCAAAGGAATCCTCAAGGAAAAGGGATAGGGTCAGTTACTGTTAACAACTTCAAGGATCACTATGCCAATGAACCTCAAGAAGTTCTTGATGTTTTGGACGAGTGGTTAGTTGAATGTCAAACTTTCTATCTGGATCGGAAAGATTTTGTGATTTGGCTCGAAGATCAAAAGGCACGAATGTATCTGAATCTGAAGCAGAATTGGAATAAATGTATTTCTAAAAATATTTTTTTTAATTTTGCTCTGAATTGTTTGGTTGATGGTGGTTACGCTCTAGCGGTTGTTAACGGTGGATTTTGGTTATATTACCGTATCTTATCCGATCAAAACAGATTTGCAAAGAGATCCCATCACCATCAGTCGACCCTAATATTCAATTCCCTGGACATACTGCTAAATTAGAACATTCTTATCAAGAATCACTTAAAACAAGACCTCCTACCGTCAGTGACACCATAGTGTTCACTAGTCGTGAACTAGAGAATATGAAGAAGAGCGTTCAGGATCCATCTGAATATCAAGTACCGTGGGTCAGTACCAATGACGCACTGTGCGCCCATATGTGGAGGGTGGTTAGTAGAGCAAGAGGACTTGGCCGTGAAGAAAGCACGATCGTAATTCAGGCAAATAATTTACGAAAAAATGATTCCAACAAAAGGTGAGTATTAAGGCTTCATTTTTATTTTACAATGTGAAAGTTTTTGTCGGCAATATGGTGTACACTCCGTTTACCGATCCCATAACTGTTGGAGAACTCCTCTCTAGTCCACTATCCCGCTCTGCTGCCATTGTCCGTCGCTCCATCAATTCTGTTACAGAAGAACGCATTCAAAACTGGATTGATTATGTTAGTGTGGTTCCGAGACCTCAATCATTGGCATATGACAAGTCCTTTTATGGATCTAATATTATTGTGTCTTCTTTGGTTAGTTTTGATTTGTATGCTGTTAGTTTCGGAAGAAGTCCGTTCAATGCTGGTGAGGTTCCGGCTCTATGGGAGGGTTTATTTAGAATGTATGCGTGCAAGAAGAAAGGAGATGTTGAAATTAGAATTTGTTTAGTACGTGAACACATGAACAAGTTATTGTCAGATCCAGAGTTGCACAAGTACAGAAATGTTGAAATACAAAATGTATAACATTATTAATCTATGTCTAATTAGGATTTGTAGTGAGTGGTGTCAATAAAGTCGAGGTTTAATTGAAAAATTAAGAACTTTATGTGTTTTTGCTACTAACGAGGGGTTCATTGTTTATGACTTCTTTATTGCTGAGAGGTTTTATGATCGTTCCTTCATTTTTAGTTTGATTACTGTTCTTTTCTCTTGTTAAAATGGTATGACTCTTCCTGTCAAGTTCACAACGCCTCATGTAATTTGATTTATATGATCTCTTGTTGCTGTTGTCCCTTAGCGATGTAATACTATCAAGTTGTGAACTGTTTCATTGACTCTACTTACTGTGATCTCAAAAATGGAGGTAACGACTTTATGTTAGTTACAGTGCAATATATTAACTTACCTGATAATGTATATTATGCGATTTGATCTCAGACTGGATCAATAAGAAGGATTCAAACTCTTGTGCTGCCTGTTCTGTTTTGTCCATTGTAAATTAATAAAAAGCCCAAAAAAAAGTACATGTAAACGCAGACACACTACCAATGTCACACAGTCTCGATGGTTTGACCTCAATTCCAGCAGAAATTGTTATGAATATTATCAAATACCTACCACCGCAAACATTTCTTCTTTTCACTCAATTAAAAAATACAGTGGAAACGATCAAAGACAAACAAATCACACGCAAGATTTCTAGTCGATACTCGATAAATTATGGATATGAAAGCTTTGATATTTATCACGAGAAAATAATGGATATTGCCAGTTTCAGTTTGAAAGTAGCAGAAAATATTACATCACAAGAGTTCGAACAAATGAAGTACAACAAGGGCGTTTCACGCCCATTATCTGTTCGGCTTCCACTATTTATCATCTACGTGAAACGTGAACCCTCAAAAGAATTCGAACCCAACAAAACACACGTTGGCAAATACCATCCGAGACAAGATGAAGAAGAGCATCTCCAATACAAGTCGGGAGAAACAGAAATGTGGGGAATAAGTGACGAGGAATGGAAGGAACTTGCAACAGTGTTGCACTGTATTTTGATACTCAAGAAGGATGTGTGCAGTTTAGAGATAAACTATCCTTACGACGGAGAAGGATATTCTTATAATTTGTACTGTAGAATGCCTAATCGACAGGTATATTCTTTGCAATTAAATCTTCAGTCGAATGTTCGTCATTTCATCGACTATGGTGTATGAATAGTCCTACGACTCTCCATACACGTAGAACACTCTGCAACAAAGCAATGACTTGCTGAATTCCCTGAACGAGCAGCATGAATGCTTTTGGATTAGTAGCAAGAAATGCGGTAGATGTAGCAGTTATGGAAACACGAAAGCTCTTGTGAGGTTAGTCAGTGATCTCAAGGCCCTTTAGACCATAACGAGGGTGGAAATAAATTCGTCTATTTTAAACAATAATTGTAAAAAAGCACATCCATTTTTTAAACAACCAAGTCAAACACAAATAATTATGTAGAAAGGATAAAAAACTTTGCAAAATATTTTTATTCTTGCTTCTTGAGGTATCTTATAAACCACTCTTGTAAAATCTCACTAACTTCTTCTAACTTGCCTCTCTCATCAAACAAGTGACCGGCACCTGGAATAGTAGTAAGGACTTTGTGAGGGCAAGTGATCATCTGTCTTGTTGCCTTCTCATTCAAATCTATAAATTGTTGATCGTTTTGGCCAACTACAAATATTGATGGGCATTCAACATTCTTTAAATACGTTGTGGCCAAGTCAGGACGACCACCGCGTAATGCCACGGTTGACACGAGATCTTGTAACTTTGAGGCGGCAATCATACAGGCACCGCCAGCCGTGCTAGTGCTCATTAAACCTATTTTCAAGTCTTTAATGTAGGGTACACTCTCAATGCGATGTATTATCATTAATGATGTAATTATCCTCTCGGTTAATACGTTCATATCAAATCGAAGTTGCATCGATACGTTATCAAGACGCTCCTCTTCCAACGTCATGAGGTCTAAAAACACAGTGGCTAATCCATTTCTATTGAAAGTATCTGCGATAAATTTGTTACGTGGGGCGAACCTTCCACTAGCACTCGCATGGACAAAGACAACCAAACCAAAAGGTTCGTCTGTTAAATTGTGGCATATGGAGGTCACCTTGTAAAGTCAAACTTTCGGAGAGGGGTAGTTTCATGGGATAGTGCATGATCTTTATCTGCGCATGGTTGTTTTGATGTTGCATAGTGTGAAGTGTTGTGTTTGTAAATAAGTTTATTTTTAGAAAACATCTTTTTTATCGTACACATCACGGTCTGTCATACACACAACATCAATAATTGGTCCTTAATATCATTTATGAGAACAAAGTCTCTACAAATAGTTCATCCGTCTGGGAGGCTACGCGAGACAACACGCTCAAGTATCTTTGAAGGTACACCAAACACAAATCATATTTAATGGCCTGCAAGTCTCTTCTCATCATGTCCTCCTTGGGATTTGTTACAAATTCAACCGAGTGATAAATGGAAACCAACATTGCTCTCTTGATTAACTTCTTTTCTCCTACGCTTAAAGGTATGTTTCTGGCGCTTTGATAAGTATCAAGAAACAATTTTGCATATTTTTCATCAATTTTGAATTCTTCACCAGTGCCACAGGAACACCAAAAGTATAGTCCCAAAGCAACATCAATGACGCTTGGGCCCACAAAAGATAATTCCCAGTCTAATGCAGCCGATAATTCCCACCTGCTGCTGCCCTGTGACCTCCTAAATAGAACGTTGTCGTAGTGGAAGTCATTATGTACTAAGCTACATCTCACATCCTCGTTGTAATTCTGATGGAAGAGACCATCCTTCTCATTCTGGGAAGAACACTGTGTGCAATCTTACTAATTCGGTTACTACGTGCTTTAATGCTTCGTTCTTGTTCATCTCTGACTGTAGCCTCTCGTCGGTAAAGTGTTGCTGTAGTAACCGCCGTTGAGATGCAACCACATCATCTCCTAATGATTTTTTCTACATCCACGCGACGGTCCTCTGGTACATTGATGCTATCGACGCTACATGTGTGCAACTGCCCCAGAAAGTCTGCCACATTATATACAATATCTTCTCCCTCGCTGCGTTGTGCCTCAATTACACTAATGTGTTGACCCTCGCATAGTTCAAACAAAACACATAAACCATAATTTGGCAAGTCTGCGAAAGTCCTTCCCTCATTCATTAGCACGATTCTTGGTATCACATTGGAAAGGCCCTGTGTTTCATGCATTCTTTTAATAATTGAATACTCAAACTTCAGCGCATCATGTGATTTGCCACTTTCAGGTGCATTGACCCTCATAATGTATTTACGACGATGGTCCTTTGAGTCAACATAGTAATTTTCGTTCGTCCAACCGTGTGTGCTTGTAATAGACTTTAGGGTGTTCACATCAACCACATTCCCAAACGAGTTTTGCACAGCCGCCCTGAATTCGTCCATTTATTTGTCTGTTAACTGTGCGGATTTAATTGAAAGTGCCGACGGAGAAAGATGGTGGTTACAATAGGAGTTTCGGTATTTTAACAACAGAAAATGTCAAAGAGAAACAAAATTAAAAATAACTATTTATTTTTTTGAGCCTGTCTCTGTAGATAACGTTCTCTCGCAGCGTTAATGGCTTCACTTTTATCTTGTTTGGCAATTTTTGGTGGGGGAGCAATTGTCTCTTCTTTTACATCTTCGCCGTAGTTGTTGTTATCTGAACAATGTTGAATTTGCTTTTGAACGTCTTGTTGTTTTGGTAGTGTGTTATTCTTAGTAGCCGTTGCTGAAGGTGGTGGTGACCTGTGTCTTTTCTTCGGTGCAGCTTCTATTTGTGTGTGAGCCTTTGATGGGGCTTGTGTGGGTGTGTCGTCTGTTAAATTCGAAACGAGTTTGGTGTAAAAACCACTCATTCCTTTTTTCGTGACATGCTGCTGCTTTTCGAGCTCCTCTTTCTTCTTCTGGTCCTCCTCCCATTTTTTCCGCTCCTCGATCTTCTTCAGATACGAACTCGTTACAAACGATTCAGTGTCACCATAAATTTCCTTCTCTTTTTCTATATTTTTAATTGCCTGACGATCCTTGTTTAATTCCCTCTCCCACTTCCGCTGTTCTGCAACTTTCTTTAAAGCATCAATGTACTTGGAGGATTGGGTCTGCTTTTTTTTCTCCTCTTTTCTCTGTTGATCTTTTTTAGCCTGTTCCTGCTTCATTTCGTCGTAAAAAGAATCAAAATCGTAGACATTTGGATCTTCCTCTAGGTTTTTTTGCTGACTATCTCTTGCTTTCCTACTTTGTTCTTCCTGCTGCTTCAAAAGAAAGGCTTTTGGGTCGGATACCTCTTGCTCTTCAACATCCTCTTCATTGAATACATTATTGATGTGTGGCTTCTTTTCTATGCTTTTCTGCTTCGATTGGACATTGAAACTGAACATGATATTTTACTTCTGGTCATGATTATTGTAAAAAAAACTGGTTGAAGTATAGAGTCAACCGAGGCACATCAGAATTGGAGTGTCAGGGAGATTATATATAACGTGTCAATATCCAGAGGATTTTCGAAGAAAGCTCAAAATACACTCACGGGGTAATTTTCAAAAATCTTTTTGTTCTGATTTTTGTCACCCATACAAATTTGGTACAATATTACAAAAGGACAATAATTACAACAACATTTAATTTCATTGATAGTGTCCGTTTAATAATTGTTTCAGTCTTCAGCACTGTCCATGTCATTGTTAGAGCTGTCATCATTAGAATCTTCATCGCTTGTCTCTACAACACTAGATTCATCATCTAAATCACTATCAGGATCACTGTTATCATAGTTTCCACGGGGACACATTCTACTATGACGTATATCCATGACACTATGAACATTAGACCAAGATGACCATCTAGTTCTCTTTATTTATCGACAGTTGTTGGGCAACCTATTGGTTGTAATTGTTGGTAGGGTTGCTTGAGACCTTAGAGACTCAAAATTATGTCCCCTTAGAATCAAAAAATAACTGCTGCTACACTTCAAGTAAGCCATACTGAACCAAAATATAATATCAGATGTGGTTTCCCAGGGGACATAATTACCTTTTCAACGCAGCACACACAACAAGCCACTTTACAAAATATTGAAAACGAAGCCAACAGAGTATACATGCAGCTGCTGTTCATCAGAGACCAAAAAAACGGTAACCAGAGCAAAGAAAAAGTTTACTGCGCCGGGAAAGAAATCGTTAAAACTTATTAACAATAGACAATTAGCTCATTAGAATGGTTGCTCAAGAAATTCGCACCTGCACTCAAGACAAGTTTAAGATTGGAATTGCGTTCGATGAATGTAACGTGTACAATGTCTTAAATCGATCTACGCGCTCATAAGAAATTTTATTTCTTCTTTTTGCTTTACCCTTCCCTCTGCCAAAGTTAGTTTTTGAAAGTTTTTTAATTGTACTTCCATAATCAACTCTTGTCTCCTCCTCGTCCATCTCGTCAAGCACATCAAGTGCAAGAAGAGTAAGTATTTTGTGCCTGTCCATTGTTCTTGACTTGAAGTATTGTTTGAAGTTGAGTAAAGGAATTGTTACAAATCAAACAAAGAAAGGAAGCGCAACAGGAACCTCGGAATGTGATACATTTCGTATTCCGTTAGGAATAGTTTAGCATAAAAAGAAGCAATTATAATTGATTAAAACAACAGAATGTCAGACACCGAAGTTGCAACAGAGACTAGACAGTCTCACGATCAAAATAAAGCACAAACTGACACCAATGATGATAATACCCATCCTAGTCAAGAAAATCAAGAAAGCACAGAGCCACGTAGGTCAGAAAGAAAAAGGGTTCCTTCTAGAAGTAAAGATGTAGAAGATGACAAATCTTGTAAAAGAAAACAAAAAGAAGTTGAGAGCAATTCAGATCACACAGATGAGGATAGCAACAGCAATTCTGATTTATCCGATAGTGGAGATGACCCCAAAGCAAAGACACAGAAGCCATCAACATTTATGGCGTGAAACATTAATGGACGAGTATGGACCGGTGATTTTCACATCAGGCCGCAGTCATGAGGAGAGCATGTACATTCCATTCCAGGACTTTAAAGAAATCCAACTTGTGTACTTCAACAACAAAGCCAATTACCGCGAGAAACCTGTTGTTGCGTACATCTGCATTACTCCAGAGAGTATGATGGAGGCCATTCAGACTCGCAAGTTGAACAAAAGCCACCTATTTTGGTGAGAGCAACATGAGCGCGGTCATCGAACTTCCAGAATGGAGCAGTTGTCCAACAACATTCAATGCCCAGATACATTGCTGCTTGCGTTCCTAATGACATTTGGCAGAGGTCACTCTTGTAGTATGTGGAACTCACCTATCCGACAACATTTTGTGCTACATTGACATGTTTGATAATAGTTCAATTGGTTCAAACATTAAAAATACAACAGTCATACTGTATGTATTGTATAACAGAAAAAGTGGGCACGTCGCTCCGCCATAGGCGTCGACTCCTCTATGTAATGGTCGTACCATAT
>JAOPGA020000081.1:0-26002 GCA_026419775.2 Acrasis kona
TGAGAAGACTCGATCTGACCCAAAAATTAGCATAACCTCAGTCGCAAAGACATGAGGTATTTAAACTTACCTGATTGGATCTCGCAGTGATCAAGAAGACTGTGGATTGACGTGGCGTCTCACATTGCACACTCGTGAGATACCTGTTACATCATCGTGGTTTTTAATCATGATGGTGGACAATAGAATTTTTGATAGGCTGGGTTTTTCCCGGCACAGATAGAACAAAAGAATTTCTAATACCTTGACTGATGTCAACGAAGTAAATCCTTCATTCGCCAAGTTCTACCGACCTA
This sequence comes from Acrasis kona, assembly GCA_026419775.2. Lineage (NCBI taxonomy): Eukaryota > Heterolobosea > Eutetramitea > Acrasida > Acrasidae > Acrasis > Acrasis kona. The sequence continues at coordinate 297 of JAOPGA020000081.1, forward strand.
AAGGATACGCCATATTCTACGTTGGTGATTTAAAATGTGTTGATGCGATTTTGATTTGCTGGCCGGTTTTGTATCAAAGTTGAAAATGACATCTAGTGGATGATGATTCTTCTGCGGTGGAATTCGTCAATAATTTAATCCGATCAGAAATGATTGAAAATTCCTCATGTGAATCGGTGAGACTGTTCTTGTCTAACTTTGCCGCAAATGTTTATTGATATAAAGAAGAGGAAGACTCTAATTTGCATTTGTAATTGTCACGGATGTCATCTGCATAAGATGATTAAGATTTGAATCTTATGTTGGTCCTATCACATAATTGTGAGAAAAGAATGACGGTTAATAGCACAATTGTCCCCGAACTGGTATTGACACCAACGGCGAGGCAGTGAGCAATGGAAGCGAATGGAGGGTTTTACGAGCACCATGGGATCATTTACCTCTTCATATTAGGAGCGGTAGTATTATCGTCAAGAATACTCCAGCGCTCACCAGCGCACAAACAAAAAAGAACCCAATTGGGTTGTTGGTGGCTCTGAGCGATACTTTGGATGATTTGTTGGGTAGTTTGTATCTGGATGATGGCGACTCCTTGAATACTGTTGATCTGGGCAAGTATACTTTGATTACTTATAGAAGCGTCTATCAGGGTGGTAATCGAAATGTTTTTAGGTTACAGAACGAGATTTTAAACCTTGGATATACACAGTCGAGTAATACCATTGATCGTATTATTGTGTATGGGTGACAATGTGAATTTACATGGTCAATACCATTGCCGTCATTTCTCGTGCATCCTGTTGTGGAGATCCTCACAATCAATTGCCTGTTGATTGTTGTAGCTTGCTTTTGCAGCCTGAATGCCCTTAATTGTGGTGAGAGATTCTGATGATTCTTGAGTTTGCTGGCACGCCTTCCTGTTTGCTTCAGCAGCAGCTTCTTCATGTTCTGAGAGTTTCTGCTTTGGCTCCTCATCAGGCTCTGTGCCACTATCATCACTAAAAACTTTCTTTACCACATTATCACATTTACTACTCCCCCGTCCAGTGCTTGTTTTTTTATTCGCTGTAGTCGTTAAACTTCACACAGCATTCTTTATTGTCTTTTCAGAGCTTCCATATGTTTTTATAATGTTCTTAACCTCCACACTCTGTAAGGTTTTAGCCCAAGACTTCTTGCCACCCTGATGAACATGAACAATTTTTGCTTTCACATCATTTGGCAGACGGAACCTTTTCTTTTTTGGCTGTTTGACTGCTCTGTCATCCTCATCCACACTTTCATCAGAAGACTCAATATCACGCTTTGATTGACTTGTCCTCTTTGTGCCTCTCTGAGAATTTGATTGGCTATTATGTGGAGCATGAGCTTTAGGTGTTTGTGTTGCATCCAATTCCGGTAGAAGACATAATTGCTGCTGCTTCCTCTTCTGTTAATCGCATGTTGTAAGCGGTTTGAGGCGATGGTGGACGATCTTCATCAGAAGAAGAGCTTTGTCTGTGTGTGTCTGATTGATCCATCTTTTGCTTAGATAATATATTCGAAGTCCGGAATCTGATCATCCTTCTAGTGCCCTGATTCTGTCATCATTACATATTTGTGCTTACTTTTATAGATAGTCAACTGGAAATCATGAACAAAACCGAAAAATTGAATGCGATCAAAGCAGCCCTCCTTTGTGCAATTCTTTTTGAGATGAGCACAATTGAAGATGAAGAGGCCTATATTAGTTACCCTTTATTCATTGAGGACGCAGCAAAATAGTGGAAAAGGGTTAGAAAGGGGGAAAGGTATTCAAAAAAAGAGGCGCACTCATCACAAAAGGTGTAGCAACTATCAGTATTTTACAAAGTTTCCATCACTCTTTCAGAAAAACACGCATCTTAGCCAAGCCCAGTTTGATTGTATTGTCAAAGATGCCGGAGATCAGAGAGTATGTTTTGAAAAAAACCAACATCTTATGTTTATTATATGAAGATATGGTTCTTTTGACTTTAATCTGGCTTGTAAAGTACAAGTCTTACTCTTTGCTATCTTTAATGTTTGGAGTGTCTGAGTATGTAATAAGCATGATAATCAATACAATGACAGAGGTGCTCTGTGCCTATTTTATGCAATATATCCCAAACAAACAAGCATCTACCACAACATTTTTGGTACAATACTCACTATGAAATGCACAGTATGGTGACACAATTACTAGTTGATTTTGACGGATATATTGTTGCCTTTGAAACTGGGTTTCCTGAATCAATACATGATTCAACACAAGCAAATCACAGCCATACTATTCGCAGCGCTATTGGGACAAATTTTGCACTAACTGATTCAGCTTACAGTGGACTTGACTTCTGTGTTGCAGGATATAAACCCTCACAACTCCAGGAGGACCCAAACAGAGTTGAGTTTGACCATATATTAAGGAGGGAGCAGAAGATTGTAGAGCACAATGGCTTTTTTAAAAAGTGCATGACAGTCAGCAAGAAAAAAGCATTTGAGCACTCAGTACTGCTTCACATTCGCTGCGTTGGCATGGCTTGTGGTTTGTATAACTTCTGAAAGGCGTATGGGGAATTTTCTGTTAAGAAATTGGAAATGTAATAAAAAGTGCATTGTATTATAAATAAGAGGTTTTGTATTATATATGTACAATAAAATTAATACATGCCCATTGCATGCTTTATCAAAATGTAACAGCCAAAAGAGTTCTAATTAGTCTATATATATACTTGTACCATTGATATGATTAGTGACATTGAAATAAATATCATACTGCTTGTCAAATAATGCTTTCATTCTTTGACAACTGAAGACCCTTTACATTTTGATTCAAACTTGACTTTTATATCATCAAGTGTCATTTGTGACATAAAGAGATGATCTTTCATCAAAGGAGTATCTTCTGTTGTGATATTATTATGAGGATTGAGATAATTATCAGTTATTATATCATTAAAAGATAAAATAATTCACTAAAATTGATAGTTTTTTTATTTCCACACGAGTGCGACAAAGAATCGAACGAGTGAGGAACAAGCGAAGCGAGTGACGAAAGAGAGAGAATCTTTGTAAACGAGGGCAGAAATAAAAAAACTATGTCTATATCGAATGTATTCATCATATATAGTAGTTCAAATATATTCAACTACAAACTACAATGACCAACAGACAGAACATACATGAGGAGTAACTAGCCAACAACTGTGTATATATTCCACGTGGAACTACCTATGCCGAATCAGAACAAATAAAAGACAAGACATTTAACGAAATGGTAGAAATTTGAGGTGGCAATGCTGATGTACAAAGGATGAACACAGGGCCAGACAAATTTTATGGCACAAATGCTAATAGGCCAATATTATCAACAGCTAGTGGTAGGCCAACTAAAAGACAGAAGCTGTTGGAGATTTTGGATAATGTTACAGAGTCAGACAAAGATAGTTTGAAAGCTGGGACTTTGCCAACAGGTATAAATCCAAAGACACAGAAAACGTATGACAGCAATAATGAGTTGTGGTCCAAGTTTATCGTTGCATTTGATATACCAAAAGACGGTATACATACGTCTGACACAGTCGCTAGGTATATGGATTGGTTGAAGAAGCAAAATGTAAGTAATACAAGTTCCTACCACTCGGCACTGAACAATTTATTTCTTACAACAATCGGAAAAACCATACAAGAACTTCCAGGTTCAATAAGCGTGTCAAAGGTTTTAAAGGCACACAAGAAAATATATGACCTACAAAAGGCAGAGACAATAGATGCGGAGCTTATCTTCTACATTTTATTTTATTATCCAGAAGATGATGAGCATTTAACAGACAAAGTTGTTTTTTTATTGTTCATTATAATAGGGTTCAGAAGAAAGGAGGTTGCATTGCTACTATATGAGCAAGTGACTATAGATGACGCGACAAAAGTCATTTACATACACTTCAACAAAACAAAAACAGGTCAGGCAGATGGTGTGTTTAATGCAATTCCAGAATCACCAGAAATATGCCCATTTTGCTTGTTCACGGAACTTTGTCGAAGACATGTTCACGACGCCAAGGACACTATTGTTAATGGGAGTTTAGTTGGCAGAGTATTTAGACACACCAAGAAAAAGCAGGGTGTTTTGTATTATAGTGAGAAGTCACCTATTGGAGAAAACACCGTTGCTGACATTTTCAAACGTATCTTGTTGAAATACAAGGAGAGATTACCGGAGGATGTGCAATGGGAGATTGAAAATAGGACTGCAACTAACAAGAGGAAACATCGTTATACAAAGCCTTGTGTTGGTATTGACAGGTATACGTCGCATAGTGGGAAAAGATTGTTAGGTACTTTGATGGCAGAGAATGGGTATCAAGCAAGTCAAATTCAATCGATGCTCCGCCATAAAAACATGAACATATCCCAGCAACTATTTCGCATATACCATCACGTTCATTAAAATCAATGTACTTTCAAAGTCTTTTAAATACAAAGTTGCATTTTGTTTGGACAATGTGGCTTCTGTTCCAATTGATCCAATAAAATTTCATCCCGGCCCTATCTCGTCAGTATGAACAAGTTTATCATCATCATCCACAGTGTCAAAGTCCTGAATATCATTTTTCTCTTTATGTCTTTTCAATAAGGAATTTGACGCTTTGAATGATTTGGTTTGTTCCTTTAAGATCTTGATAACTTCAAGGTAATTGTACTCAAGATGCTTAATAGATTTTTGAGTATCCACAAATTGAAAAAGTTTAACTTGACATGTAAATGAATCTGACACAATAAAAACGTACCTTCATCAGATTTTTGATCCTCGGATGATGGTGTTGTGTTCCTAGTGGGTTGATTGTAATTTGACCATATCGCTTTGTGAAGTCTTCCGTCCTCTGAATCCTCCTCAAGGATTTTAACCAACATGGGTATATGATTAAACAAATGTTTTATCGGCAAAGAAAGATTCAACACATATGGATATTTTACTGCAAACTCATATAATTGAATTTTCCTGTAAAATGTACTGCTCGAGCAGCCTGCGATCATGTGTTGGATTTCATGGAGTTGAAGGGTAAGCAATTCTTCATCACCCAAATCCAATGCTTTTTTGACTTTGGAGTTAACTTCTACATTGTTGTTTTTAATGTAGTCTTGGTAGCATCTCCTCCATGAACAAAATAACAAGAGCATAGTCTTTATCTTGTCGTCAGCTGTTGGATTTGGGTTCAACAAGTCTTTTTTTCGCCGACATTTTTAATGGCATTGTAGTATGCACCAATCATAATGTCAGATTGAAGAGTGCTTTTACTAGCGATTTGATGTTGAGAGCACAATTGAACATATCCCAACGCAAGACTGTCGCATCCACCATCTTCACATAATGTTGTACTGCTTACTGATTGTAATTTGGAGAGAAATTCTCCAGCATTGTAAGCATCAACACTAACCTGGTTAAATGGTGCTGTTATGCGTGTCTAATATCTTAATTGCATTCTTTTTGTTTTCTGCCTCTACGTCAACCTTGGGATTTTTTTCTTCCGACTCGTCCTTGTCCTCCTCTTCTTTATCCTCCTCTTCCTCTTCTTCGTCCTCTTTGTCTTGTTTTTTTTTTGATAATCTCTTTTTCGATTTTGAGTTATGTACAAGATCACACACGTGACCCATGAAATCTTCAAGGTTAGATCCAACCTCCATATCTTGATCACCCAGCTTTTTAAGGACTGTTAATGTTTCAGGATCATCGCCGCTAACACTGTAAGCTCCTTGAAGAACTGCGTTGCTTATTGTGTGTAATCGCTTTTTGTTGCACTGTACAAGCAACTTGACAATGTCCTCGACTGCTCTTACTCCCAATTTATTGTTTACATTTGTTAACAAAGTTGTTATTGTTTGTGATAACATTTTGTAGCTAAAGTTCTTTGTTTGAATGGTGGATGTCTTTTTGATTGCCATTGTATATTGTGTTTAGTCTTCTGTGCTGAGTTGTTTTGTAAAATTGCGCGCTTACCAACTCACTGTATTCTATAACATCAGTGTTTCGTATCAAATGTGTCGGAATAGTCTAATTGATCTATACGTCCATACCGATAAACAATACATAACACTAGAGCCATTGTATGCAGCATACTTAGAAGTCGGAAGATGTAATTTACAACCACAATTACACATCAATCAAATGCACTATTGGTTGCAAATATGATGAATTCCTCAAACTACATATTTAATTACTATGAGATTTAAGTAAACGGTTTCATAGGGCGTAACAGAAGGTACATGTCATGGAAAATATCACAATTATAAATCAGCAAGAAGGTCAGCAGATAGTCTAGTCAGACACAGCACCGCGGATATACAAAAGACAAGAGAATGAGAATAGATACTTTGAGTGTCATTCAAAGTTTTCGTTGAACATTCATTCCCACCCACTGAGAATATATATATAAAATAAGACAAATTTTTAAAAAGTTCTTCTTTATTGTTTTTACTGTATGTGTTAAAGTATCTACCCTCAGTTGCAAGCCGAGCTGATGCATTCTTGTCATGTGCACTACAAAATTTGAACATTTTCTGCATCACTAGCTACACCATCATGAAAAATGACAAGGCAGGAAATTAAACAAATCTGTGAATAGCACTTTTCATAGTTGCAAAAATCACATAACTAGTAAAAATTATTGAAATTATTACAAATACATTTAATAATAAATACTAACCACATGTTTTTATAAATTTATCCTGGTAACCCTTCTTTTCTTGATCACTTGTCATATTGAACATGAACATCCATAACACTACTATCATGGTTGTATGATAATGTTACAGTGTTAATCAAATACTTGTGTTCATAACCTTTTTCTTTATGTATCTGAATTCCCTGTTCTATTCATCTGTGCCTCTAAACTGTCTGTAAAATGTATTTGACATCTTCACCAGTGAATATATGCTTTGTAGTTCCAAATACTGGACTGTGTTTGATCTTTCCATTAAGACTGGTACTTATCCAATACTTATAAACATCAGGTAAAATATATGTTTTTATGGAAAATCTATGGATTTTTTTGGTCTTGCCCTTGTTGCATAGCATTAACTGTTTGATTTTATTTGAGATCCATGTTGATGTTTTATATATTCTGAAGTGTGAGTAGTACGTATAAAAACTGGTCAAAAATGTAATAAATAAACCAACATCAAAGAAAAATTGATGTTTGTTGGTAACCTACAACCTAGTCAATCAGGAGTTGAGTATAAATTCAATGGTCAAATATATTGTCCGCTTGAATTTTATTTTCTTTGGATACACCTCTGTTGTATATCGCTATAATTTCACACGCATTCTTCACACAAGTTCACACAAGTTTTTCACTCAGTTTCAGTCAAACAATGGTATCCAACAAGATCTCAGGTACTCCAAGAAAGACACCACAATCTTCTAAGGTGTTAACTCCTGCGGGTAGTGCACTTAAGAAGGTTTCTGCCGCAACTAAGTTTATAGACAGAGAGTCTGTAGGGGATATAAAGGTATTAGAAGGGTTTTCGGTGCCTCAACTAAAGGCTACCATGGAGAAGTACAACATTCCTAAACCAAGGGGAAGTTGGCGACACTAATTTGGGCAGCGTGGTACCCCGATGAGGATTTCATTGAGGATCTCCCCGAAGAAAGTTTACAACACGACGGGCAGGTTGCCAAAAACCTTTTTTATACCCTGAACCAAAACAGGGATGCAGCCAACCCGAACAATGTAAGGTCGAGACATGATGGCCAGGATGCCCTAGTCGACGAGGTCTTTTCGTCCATCTCAAATCTGGACCAGAGGACGCTTTCCGAATTTAAGGCTATTCAAGAACAGCAGCTTCTCCACGAGAAGCAACTTCAAGTATACAGGCAGGCACAGAATGATTCCATGAGGGAGGCGATGGTGTTACGCTCGTCCGACATACACAACATGGGATTATGTATCCGGACTGGTACGCGAACAATTTGTGCAAAGAATGCGGACAACCGGGTCACAAAGGATTTGAATGTCCTTTATTTTCGTGGAAGTACAATGGTACGGGTAGGGGTGCCCAACAACCATTTTCTTTAGGTAGAGGGATGGGTCGTGGATTTCGCCCAAGATGGAACAACAATTTTGGGAACCAAGGATTCAACAATTCACAGAATGTTGGTGGACAAGGATTCAATTCAGGACAGAACAATGGATTCTTCTCAGGCGGTAGCGGTACAGATGGGCAGGGTAACAACCCTAACACATTCAACAACAATGGGAGAACATGACTACATTTTGAATGCGTCCTCCTCATCATTGCCATCATCTGTACCATCATCTGTACCATCAACATCAACAATGGCAGCAATGTCATGCGATTCATTGGATTTGGAGAGCAAAGGGAAGGTAACACTAACAGGTATTCCTCGGGCGCCTTTACCACCATTACCGGATACGGAGGGGCACAGGGTGTCAGTTCTCTCATCTAAAGGTGCTATGGCTTTTCTGGTGGCGGCCACGGGTTCTATTGCCAGACACATTTCAGCATGGGTGGAGATTGGAGCGTCAGGGCAGGTGTTGGAGTGGTGCAAGGGGATAATTATTCCAGTGGATACGAGGAGGCCGATTGGACGAGAAGGAAGGGGTTTGAGGGATGCGTCGAAGTTGGCATGGGTCACAGAGCTGTTCGGTACATGGATAAAGGCAGGGGTAGCCTGGAACCATGGGCAATACACCAATATTTTTGTGTACCAAAACCTGGTCCAAAGTTGTATCGCTTGGTGGCAGATGTTCGGCCTTTGAATGYGTACATAGATATGAGCCAGTACAAATTCAAATTAGAGAGTATACCGTTCATGTTGGAATTRGYAAGGCTGGCCGGAAGGGGTTCGTATATGTTCAGTTTGGATCTAAGCAATGGGTATTTTCATTTAAATATTCACGAGAAGTCACAACGGCTGTTGGCATTTTTCTTCGACAACAAATGGTGGGAATATTACATGCTACCTTTTGGTTATTGTATGGCACCTTACATATTTACAAAGGTCATGAGGGTTCCGATCAATTATATGAGGAGTTTGGGTGTTTTGGTAAGTATGTATTTGGACGACCTATTTTGTGTACATCCTACGTTATCTGGGGCGTTAGAAAACAGATCGCTAGTGGAAAAATTATTCCAAAAGTTAGGCTTAATTCGAGATCCAGCAAAAGGCCAATGGGAACCTGCGCAAGTAATAGAGATTCTTGTGTTCTTTATAAATTCCAAGGATTTTGTGGTGTCGGTACCGTACAAGAAGATGGAGGCAGTCAAGATGTCTATTGGTTTGTTGATCGATTGTATTGGAGCTGGGAAGGTGATTTCTGCGAGGCAGTTGGCGAAGATGGCAGGTACACTGGTTTCGTTTTCACAAGCATTCTTGCCATCCAAGGTGTTCATCCAAGAACTTCATGGAGTGGTCAGCGCGGCGAATCCAAAATTGGTTGGTTGGGACGCTCCTGAAAAGAGTTCAATCTGAAGAAGGTTTATTTACAATGGTTCACGGATTCAAAGTCGGGACTGTGTATGATGAACAGAGGAGGTTCGAGAAACGTTTGGGCAGGAAAACTGGTTCATCAGATTTGGTTGGAGATTTTCGATCGTCAGATATATTTTATGGAGCCGGTCTTCAAATCTGGTATTTCGAACGTGCTAGCGGATCAGCTGAGTTGACAGATAGATTACAGCGACTGGATTCTAACAGACAGTGCTTTTGCCCGGCTTCAACTGGTATTGGGACCATGCAACATAGACCGTTTTGCGTCCAATCTAAACAACAAATTACCGAGGTTCAATTCGAGATTCAAAGTGGAGGGGACGGAAGCGATAGACGCGTTCTCACAAGATTGGAAGGACACAACCAGTTACTGTTGCATGGCGTTCGAGATTATCCCGAGGGTTCTCCGTCATATCAAAGAATGCWAAGCGCGAGCTGTCATAGTGGTACCTCGGTGGGAGTCGAGACCTTGGTGGGGTCTTCTCGTGTCAGGGGCAGGTGGATGGAGTTACATGGAACAGATTTTGCAGAGGGACCAACTCGGCACGTGGAACCGTTAAAGCAATGTTGGAAAATGGTAGCGGTTCTAGTAGATGGAGCAAAACTCATTTAAACAAGTTAGCGACGCTAGTCAGATTATCAGACATTCAACCGTCGACAGATAGGACATACTCAACCTATAGGAAAAAGTTTGCTAAATTTATGATTCGCCGTCAGTACCCAATTTGCATAGAAGCTGTTCTTAATTTCTTGACGGAAGAGTTTTTCAGAACACGTAGTGGTAGGAACACCAGGGCTAGTGTGTTCGCAATTTTACAACGAGCATCGGCTTTAAATTGGTATGACCTTGTGGAACATCTAAGGTCTAAAGAAGTTTCTGCATTTGTAACAGCGGYGTGTAAGATATCTCCTGTTGGGTTTAGATTATCACGGGATCCATTTCCTCTGGAGCTCATCAAGTTGTTTGTCGATACAAGAGGGGTTGGTTGGAAGCATGGTTATAACCATTACGTCCGTACGTGCGCGTTTGTATTGATGGGATTGCGATGCATGGCYAGGGGTGGTGAGATGGCTAGTTTAATCAAAGAGGATATTACATTTGAAACCGACAATGTGCTTATTAACTTCAGACGTACCAAAACGCGCACTTACGGACGCAAAACTAGAGTGTATGCTACAGATTCAATATATTGTCCTGTGTTTTGGTTGGGGAAATGGATGAAGTTGAGTGTTGGTTCTGTTTCAGTCTTTTTGTTGTACTCTACGGTGGAAATATCTAATCTGTTAAGAGAAATAGCTGAGCATATGAAATACCCGGGAAAATTTAGTTCCCACTCTTTGCGGATTGGTGGGGCGTCTGAGGCTGGTATCGCGGGGGTTCCCTATGCTACTATTCAAATCATTGGAGATTGGACCTCAGCATCTTTAGATTTGTATTTGCGTTCTGATTCAAGACTGGGTAGAAATTTGTCGAAGATGATGGGTTTTTGAATATTTGAATAAAGTGTCATTAATAATCTCTGAAGTACGCCATATTTGAACAACTCCTGATTGTAAAATTGATGTTTGTTGTAACAACAAACTGAAGTTTTTCCTAGTCAATCAGGAGTTGAGTATAAATTCAACGGTCAAATATATTGTCCGCTTGAATTTTATTTTCTTTGGATACACACCTCTGTTGTATATCGCTCCCACCCTCCCACCGCTTGTTTAGTTCTCTGTATAGTTTGGTAGTTTTCGCGTTTATGAGTAAGGGGGGAGCATATAATAGAGGTTGATCAAGGAGGTCATTAGAAAGAAGGGAAGATTATCTGTACTACACATTAGGTGGATAGAGGGCTAAAGATAAAATAGGATAGAGATTGATTATGTGAGATCTAAGGATAGGACCAGGTGGAGAAGAGTTGAGGCTCGTTAATAATAGGTTGCGTGCCTACTAGAGGATTGCGGTCTGTTCATAGGTATTATGATATTATGATATTGGATTGAGGTCCATTAATTAGAGGTTGCAGATTAGATTGACCATTAGAGGATTGCGGTCCTTAATAGACATCATTATAATTGTGAAAGGGGTTGAGGCCTAGGAGGTTGCGGCCTAAAAGTATTGGATTGAGGTCCATTAATTAGAGGATGTGCATGGTGAGATACGAAGATAGGGAGTCGAGGCTTCAATACTTTGGGTAGTGGTTGTTAGGATAAGGTGAGAAGATAGAATAGCAGTAGTGTCAGGATCACAAGGGATTTGATGTGATTAAAGATGTGTAGTGAGGTGATGTATTATCCATAGAAATAAACGCCATATTTGAACAACTCCTGATTGTAAAATGTAAAGAATGAAACAATTGGAATTGATGTTTTGCATTCTTCTATGTATAGTTCATTGTCTTTAGGTGGAACAGCTATTTTTTTTTGTGTTCTTTTCTAATAAGTTTAGAAAAAAATATTTAAAATAGTGTACTTACATTACCTTTTATTGGTGTATTAATATCCATTATTTGTTAACAGCCAACATATTAAACATTGAGGTATATAATAAACGTACATATTGTGCTATTGGTGGGTGGTTGACTTGACCGGCCGGTTATAATTATATATATTTTTGAACAATAAAAAATAACTTATTTTATATAAAATAAATAGAAAAAAATCAAAATTAATGGCACTTTTGTTAAATTTTGAAATGGATAATTATTGATAAAGATAGATGTTTTGAAACAGGTCTTTGTAATTTAATTTTAATAAACCAAAAGTGAAATTATTTCAAAAAACAAAAGTTTAAAAACAGTCAGACTTATACCTTACAGCTTATATACCTTTGACAATATGATCTCTAACTACTTTTTACACACTATTGTATTTTTAAACATCACTTTTGTCTGTAATACCTCTTTGCCCACTATCCTCCCCTACTACCTCTCTATTGACCCCCTTCTCGTTGTCACTTTTCACAACTTTAGTGGAAAATAATGATAATAGTGATATTATCAATCAGAGTGACTCTGACAATACAATGTCAGTCAAATTAGGTAACCCTAGAATACTGAATGTTATTCCCATAAAAATGAAGAAAAAGCTGAAATAGTATTTTGTAAACTGAAATTGTTTATTGTAATTTTATATCCAATCTCAGTCCTGAGACAGATTTGCGGAAAGCGGGTATTCAGTCTCAGTGCTGAGACAAGGTATAGTGGTACCAGGCATATTAATGCTAAGTAAAAACATTTTTTAGGTTTCCAACCTTTACTAAGAGTTATAACCATAGCATTTGTTATTACAGTTTATTTCAGACATCCTCTCAACTGCAAATCCAACGGTGGGTTATTCGCTAAATGTCAATCTCATCAACTCATTCACAAAGTAATGTGCGGATATCTGAAAAATGAAAACAATGTCTTAAAAATAAAAACTTGTCTTAAAAATGAAAATTTGAGATAACTCATCGGAAAATGACTTTGATGAAAAGTAATGTCCTCCAACTTGATTATACAATAACGTAAATCATTATTAAGGTTAGAATGCTTTTATATTCGTAACCCTAACATACATTTTTACTTGTTGTCGAATGATGGTAACTAATGTTGAATTCCAACAACCATCAAAAGTTAGTTACCTATTACTTTCTGGAGAATCAACTTCCACCGAGCCAGTTGTTCTTCAATTGGTTTCCGTTGCTCGCGCTCTGCAATTCGGTTGTTACATCTCGGTTGTTGGACAATAGGTTGATAGAAGTTTACAATTAGTGTGAAGGTTTGCGAAAATCAAAAGCCACTCGAACGCTGACTGTACTATAAATACAATGTTGTTAATGCATATTTATAACAGTGAGGGCACTATTTATTTTTGTACACTACATAAAAATACTATTATCAAGATCGGAGTTGTCATCAGATTCAAACTCAATACCGGTTACTCCACGCGATGGGCTTGTTGGCCGAGGATCTTCCATGAGGCTTCCTGTGTTCTTGTTGATTATATTAGTAATGCCTAGAGTTTTTTGGATTGCAAAGTTAAAACCGTGCGAGTGTTTACCATGCCGCCTCTCATTCTTCTTTTTACCAGTATCCTTGTGTGCAGCATTATTGACATTTCGGCGAAGGTTTTTACATGTTTCTGTAATGTCAAAAATGTTGACCACCGCCAAAGTGACAACAATATTATAACAAATTCCAAGTGATTTTGCATTCTGTCAAAGTTGAAATGCGGCAATGAGTCGGCATGGATCACACGCCTTCTCAAGTTAGGCTTGCTCTTTTTCTGATCCTCTCAATTTTTAAAGCCTTAGCCTAATAACAGGGTTAGAAGCACAGTGTGTTTATCATACCTTTTATTTGCTAATGGACAACTCTATTATAGTCAATGTTGTTGTAGGTTAGAATGCGGTAATATTCTCTCCTCTCAAATATATTCTGAAAGTGTCTAACATGATTCTCGAAAGTTTAGATATATTGTTAATAAACAAATTTCATTTTTAACGCGCAATGTATTCTGGTATGATGTAGATGCACCTCGTAAAATTTGAGATCTCATGCTCAAACTAAAGTGATTATTCCTTCCAAAGTCATGCATTGAACCCTACTCTCTGAATCACTATTTATTGATGTATCCCAATGCTATAAGATGCCCTGATTTTGATGCAGCGATTTGTTTGATATAATTTGATTCCTTGTAAAGTGTCGGTCAACTTTTGAATTGGAAACTTTGAAGACATATGAGGCAGCAACAGAGTCGTCAATGAAAAGGTGGAAAGTAATCGTGCAATGCATTTTGATAATACAAGCCAGTCTTATTAGCCTACAAATCATTTTACACAACATCTAGGACATTCATTGGACGACACCAAGATAGGATAACATATGTTACATCAAGCAACACCTTGCATAATTGCGCCACCCAACCAGAATGTACATTCAACAATAAACATCTTTTGAATTCTTTACTTTAGAAGTATAGTCACTATATTAAATCACTTTATTGAATAACTTATTAAAAGTATCAAATAAGCATCTATGTAAATATGCAACAGCAATATATATAAGAATTAAGTATATAAAAACATTATAAAACACAAGCATTTATTTTTTTAAATCAATTTTCAATCTTTCAGCTATGTTGGTAGAATCTACATGCTCAATACCATTGCCGTCATTACAATGCTCTGCATGTTTTTTACTTTTATTGACAGAGCTAATAATGTTCAACAATTTTTGAGCAATTCTACAGTTCTCTTCAAAACTATCATTTGCCTTAGTAAAAAATGCAATGCGTAATGGACTAGTGACATAGTATCTGTCACACCCAGGACAATCATAATGATATGTCTTGCCCACTTCAAGTGACTTGGCCAATTCATAACTCCATCCACTTGAAGTTCTTTTATTTTGGTTACCCTTAGCTTTTTTAGCCTTTTTAGCCTTGGGTGCACTTTTTCCAACTGGGGCCTTTCTTTTCTTGGTGGCCAACCTCTCTTCTTCTATTTCTGCAGCTGCAATCCTGGCAATTCTATCAGCTTTTTCTTCCTCAGTCTCTTCATCCTCATCAGGGTCTTCAAAAATGATTTTTGTTTTTTTGACAGGAGCAGCCGCAGGTACAATTACAGATGGAGGGATCTCATCATCAGATGATATATTGGATTCATTTAAGATAACTCCCTCCAGATTATCTTCTTCAATAGTCCATCACCATCTTAGCAGGATATTTGTAACCCAATTCCTCAATCAATTTTGTTAAAATATACCAAACAAAATCATGTCACATACTAATCAAGAGTTATCCCAGTCTATTTTGAATGTCAACCCCATAAGGTATGACCTAAATAGTGATTCTGATAGAATTATTTCAACTGAAAATAGTCAAATTAATACCTTATCAAATAATCTTAAAAATAATTTTACAAAAATTTTATCACTTCTTGGTTTTAATGATAATATTAATCAAGATATATTATCAGACTACATTTCACATGTCAAATTGGACAGCAGACCCATCAGGAGACTCAACACAAGAGATACAGCGAAGTCCTGATTGATATCACACAAGAGCTCTTCCAAATTTGATACCCCAAACAAAAAATTAAGTTATACCATGAAGCAAGTGTCATATACCCTGAGGATAGGACATTTGGCCACGGGTGTATCAACATGGTTTTGGGCATTCAAGATGAGGAAGAGCCAATTAACCGACCTAATCCCATCTTATTTGTTTTGGAGTCAAAAAGCCACCTTAGTAAAGAGAAAACAAAGCACCAGGCCCAAACAGTGGCGGAAATAATGGCGGCAAGTACAGCAAACCACAAATCATTTCCATATTACGCTGTTCCGTGCCATGCCATGCTCTTGGATGGTCTGAATTGCCGTCTTTTCAGGTGACAGAGCACACTATTTTCATTGGAATGACCAAAATCATCAATATTGGTAACAATAAAGATGATTTGGTGTTCAAGCCAAGTAATTCGCTCAAAAGCATTGTCATAATGCTGAAGGTATTGATGGACTCCTTTACATTGGTTTCTATAGATCTAGTTATAATTTGCTGCTCAAATATCTTGTAAGTTAATACAACACACTTTGCTAATCTGCTTTAGGACAAAACAAGATGTGTGAGCATCAACAGAAATACGTTCACAGATGTGAACATTATACCAGCTGTCATTGAATTCAGCAACATTAGTGAGGTGCTGTCAAGCGGGTTAGATAAGATAGATGGTGGATATAAATCATTCTTCCAAGCAAAGATTGAAGAACGTGGTGTTTTATTCGTTCAGACTTGTTATGAAGAACTTGTATTTGCAAGAGACTAATAAAACAAAATAGTCTATCTTAGAGTTTACTTTATCAGTACTTATCCGTGGAATTTATTGTACAAACAAATGGGATACTGACATAATTAAATTACATCTTCATATGCTAATGGTACATTGCCTGCGTGTATTCTCTAACATAGCCTTAAGAGAGCTTTCTATTGATATATTTGAGGCAGAAAATAAAATAGCCAATTATTATTATTATCAAGACATATTCAAAGAACACCAATCATTTTTATAAAAACATGCTAATGATGATAATAATTAGAACTCATTCATTATGAAGAACAAAAAATATCATAGGGAAGAAAGAGTCATCTAGCATTATTAAAATAAAAAAGTTGGTAAAAAATGATAAGAATTATGACTTGATAATTAGAAAAGAGATTTTAGTATATGAAGAGTATTCATAATGGTTCAAGTTGCTTTTAAAAGACAATTAAGGATGTATAGTTAGCTTGATAAATGATGTTAGATGCAGCTATTTATCAATCAATAACCAATTTGTAAATGTTACAAGCATTACTATGACCAAAAAAATGCACAATCTAATCAGGAACCAACAATTTCAACAGCAGCAGAACAAGCGGCTATTTAAGGTTCGAGGCATTTTTAAATTTTGGGGAGCGCCATATTATTTGACGCAGCGTGGAATTGAAGGAAGCGAAGAAATGTCAGAGTTGCCGGAAGATTGGAAGAGGTCCATTTATGCTAGTATGCTAGGATATGTTAGTATGGACACTTTCAAGCGATTCAACAAGCACTTTAGAGTTCTCAAGCCTCTCTCTGTACTCCAAAAAATCTCTACAATACTCATGGAAACTTCCCGTTCCATTTGGACCGCTCGATGTGTTTACAAGGCAAACTGTGAACACGAGCAATCACCTTCTCGGTGATTTGTATATATAATTTTTTGTGTAAGGTAACTCATCAATAACCATTGACGGGGGTTGTAAAACTACCAATAAACTTTCAGGCTTATCCCTGTTTTCTAAAAAAAAAGCGGCTATTTAAGGACAATCAAAAAAAAGGGCGAGAAAAAAGCGCATTAGAGATGCAACTATTAGAGATACTGCAAACAATACAAGAAAGTTAAAATCCATAGAATAGAACAATTCCTATAGCAATTTTATAACAACATCCAATTATGCCAAGATTTGACATTCTGTAACTTTATACACATAATCTCTATATAGAGATTAATATCTATATATAGAGATTATGTGCGGTTGTTTTTCTGTATGTAACAATATTTTGTATCAAGTGACAACGCACAAGTACAATGTCAATAAGAACAAACCTTGGCCTAGAAGATTTTACAGTGATTGACAATTACAAAGATGGGTTGATATTCAAGTACAAAGTCAACAAAACTCGGTGCATTTACATTGATTGTGCACAATGTGAATGCTCAGTGACCCTTTTATCAATCTTTAATGATTGTATGGTTTCTAAGCAGGTTCCCACTTCTTGGAAAGCTGGTTACATCTGGCTTATACACAAAAAGGGATCAGAGTACAAGGTTGACAACTTTCGCTAAATTACTCTGTTAAACACCATATACAAGCTTTTCTACAAATTGTTTAATACCCGCCTTTCCAACGTCACTGAACAATATCACCTCCTAATGACTCCCAGGGTGGTTTTAGGAGAAGTCTAAGCTGTGTGCCATGAAGATTAAAACAATCCTAAACGCTCTTGACAACGCCAATGTCCATAATAGACCTTTACACCTTTGTACCATTAACTTAACAAAGGCGTTTGACTCTATTTCCCAATCATCACTGTTTGTGGCGCTTCGCCACAAGGGCATCCACGTAGACTTCATTAAGATGATTGATGGACTCTATTCTGACGCCTACAGTGATGTTATAACTGGTCTTGGCATCACAGAGAAATTCAAAGTCTGCAGAGGAGTGCAACAGGGCGACATTCTATCACCACTTCTGTTCAACTTCTTCATTGATGCCATTGCGGATAAAATTAACTCCATGAACCTTGGATACAAATTCATGTTCGGTTTGTATCTCTTCTCTTCTCTACGCAGATGATGTTGCGCTAGCATCAGACAACATCCAACACCTGCAGCTGCTTATAGACGCCCTACTTGTGGCTATAAATGGCACCAGTTTAGAGATAAATGCCTTTAAAACATTTCTCTGTCTAACACCCACGGTTTTAATACCATCCATACTCATTGATGGTACACCCATTGTGTCTCTTCCCCCGCAAGAGCCCATACGCTACCTCGGCGCCCACTTCTCAGCTGATGGTTCTCATTCTGGCCACGTTGACCATATCACCTTGCAGGTCAGAAAGAAATTTGAGAAGCTTAAAAACCATTTCCTCCCTGTCAACCAGCTCATCATGGCCGTGAATACAATCATTATTCCGACTATAACATACGCTGCAGACTGCTTCAGCTRGAACAACACACAATTCTTTATTGACATTGCCGGAATACGGAGAAACATGGGTAGACTGTTTCTTTTTGCTCCACCAAATCGAGGTGGCTATGGACTAGGCCATCCATCCACGCTGATCAAAACTGAAGTTTTTGTTAGGCTACACAAGTCCTTAAACTCTGGCACTGATCCGCACCTCTTCGCCACCACCAGGCGACAATTCTTTGACATTCAACAACTCTGCACACTTTCTAAAATGCAGTTTTAGGACGACAACAACCAAATTAGCAACACCAAATGCCCGAGGTGTTGTTTGCAACATGAGGACCAATCTCATGTTCTTTTAAATTGTCGCAAAAATTTGCCATACACTTATGATGCAATGCAATCAATCAATGACCTGATTCAAAGCAACATGCTGCCAGGATCACTCATAAAGGGCTCATTTAAATTCTGGGGTCTTCCATTCACACTATACCAAAGTGGTTTTGATTTTGACGAACATCCTACGACTGACAAACGCAAAGCTACTATTTATGCTAGTTTACTTGGTTACACTAGTATGGATGTAGTTAAGCGCTTTTCAAACAAGATACCAGTCAAAAAGCCACTCCAAGTGTTGAGGAAGATATTAACCATCTTGATGGAAACCTCCTACTCCATCTGGCACACACGCTGCGCAACCCATGCCATCAAATTCGCAAAGTTAGGCGGACCTTCAGCTGTATAGAGTCATTTATACACATGTAAATAATTTCTTATTGCAGAATGCAATTTATAAAAAAAAGCGAAAGATTTTTGCAAAACGCTCTGATTGATTTTCAGCCCAGTGGAGCTCAGACAAATTATGTGAGATGACACACCGGATACTCTAAATTTCCGCGATGATAATAGCTGATGATATTTTTAAAATAGATAAATAAGGAATTTTAAATTACAATATTTTATTGAATTAATTCCATTTGTGTTCTTTTACAACTCTTTCCTCACATATTTGATCCATGTCAAAATGATGACRGGTGCTATGACCCAATTTATCTAACATGTCTTCAATAGACACATTGCCGTCATGTCCATTCAAAAAAGATGATTTCACAACAGGAATGCCAAGATCTCTAAAACTTTGAAGCGATGAACACRGCTTCTTACAACCATTTTCAAAGTAAGTTTCGCTTACAACTGCAAATTATAATGCACTGTCTCTTTGTCAAATTGTCAATTTCCTACTACCTACAACAAATTTGCGGTCTATAGCCATATCTTCTGTGGTTCATGTTTGAAGTTCAAATATTATAAATAGAAGTTTATTTTCATTAGTCTAAAAAAAACCGTTTCATGTTCCAGTGGAACGGTACGTTCCCATTTATAAAAATTTGTGAGAATGTATTTATTGCAAACCCTCAAATGTTCCATTCAAGTGCACCTAAGGCAAGGAAAGAAGATGATAAGTTGACCATATTTGACTTCAAAGTACAAGAGATATTTTTCTGTGCTTTACATTGTGATCAAAGAACATGGGAACATGTAATTGGAGGAGTAGTTGCATCTAGAACAGAAGGAAATAATTAAAGTACTAATGATACATTCCAATGTAATGTTATTGAGACCAAAGTGATTATATTATAGTGCACAAAAGTTAGACCATTAGTTACAATTACTTACTGCAGCCTGTTTTAATCAGCTTACAGAAGAGGAAATGAAGAGCATTGAAAAAGACATTCAAGATTCTCAGGACGTGCAGCTTATTAGGTCGGATAATTAAAATTTGAAACGAGCTAAGTGATGAATGCTAATTAAAAATAAATTTATTTCGTTTAATATGGTAATACTTGATTTCTAATAATAATCGATGCAATTTTTTCGCGACGAGATACATTCGATGTTGATCTGCAGAGTGCTACTATAAAATTTTGTGTGGTGACAACACTAGAGTACAGTAATGTTTGTGGTGAAACTAGGATTAGATATCCAAACTGAAAATATATTTATGAAACGAATATATACAGAACAACACGACGGTAACTTTCTCCCGGTAAACCTTTGCCGCAAAGGTTTTCTAGTATATTTTTTCATTTTGAACAACCATTGGAACCCACTCAGACAATCGGACTATAGTCATGCTAAAATTTTACCACTAATGTCACTTATTCTCACCTTTTCATACATAAATATATAAAGAAACTGTGTGTTGCACAATTGCTTCATAGGTTTTGAATGGTTTAAAATTTCATTATCTCTTTTTAGTTGTAGAAATTATAGTGAACAGATAGAATCTGGTTTATTGTTTCCAATGATTATTGAGCTGTTTATTCTTCTGCATCCATGTAGCCGATACTTCCCATGCTCAAGACTTGTGCATCATCGGGGGTTGTAATGTTACCATTCGAACATTGTTTACTTTTTTAAGATTATTTTCCGTCCGGATATTTAGCCTAGTTTCACCGCAAACATCCACACGTCCCTGAAGATTCTCAACATTACAATAAACCCAAACTACATGATGCGATGGTAAGGATCAACAAGGCCATCCAAGATAACCTGAAGCCTGGCTTTGTTATTTGAGGCAATTTTAAATTTTGGGGAGCGCCATATTATTTGACGCAACATGGAATTGAAGGAAGTGAAGAGATGTCAGAGCTGCCTGAAAATTGGAAGAGGTATATTATAACATGTATATACGATTAATGATAATGTTTGTTTGATCTGACGTAAGGGTGATAAACAACATCAAACAAACACATTAAAAGCCATTACGCACACAGTCACTTGTAACAAGATCAGCATCAAACTCCGCACGGCTACAAAAGATTAATCCGACATGGTTGTCCCGTTAATCCTATTTCGTCACCAACCTCCAAGAGTATTTTCTCCAATTAATCCAATGTCGCCGCCAACTGAGTATGAGCAGTAGCCTTTGCACATTACATCTCAAACGTAAGTAAATGCATTTTTAATTCACTAATGGTTCGTAGAGTCTAGCAAGATGGATTACATTTTCAATACATACCCTTCCAACCATCACAACATACAACATTTACATCAAACCTTATCGTATGATTCTATCAACAAGCCATTCTACGTTAGAGCGTGTCAAACTGTCCTGCATTTTCCAACATCACACTACGGAAGGTTTCTTTGGTTTCTTTGTAATTATGGGCCAAGACTACAAAGAACAAAGAGACTCTCTTGTCGCAAACCCACTGACCGCGAAATTACCATTTCACTAACAAAACCGAGAGCATTGTCTCCCATAGACATTAAAAAATACATTAACAACAATCAATCCCATGAAGGAACAAACAATTATAATCATGACAAACACTTCCATCATTGACCAAGACCTATGACAGATTCGATCCAGCATGTTCCTGAGATGTTCTTGAAGCCGACGATTCTACAATCATGAGCGTGCCGTAAGTATCTTATTACTACTTTTTCTAATGTAACGAGTAGGCGTGACAACATGAAAATGCTAACAATCAATCCAACCATCTTACAACTTTCAATCAAGGAAAAAACTTTGACCATCAACAGTTTTGGGATTGGATCAGCACAATCACAAGTCGTCCCGTACATTTAAATCATTTTGTCATCACGAAGGAACGACAGCACACCTCGAGAGATTACAAGATACTTTGAACGTTTGAATGGAAGAGTACAAGCAGAAGAACATTATGAATGCAACATTTTAGTGATACCGCAAGAGGAGTGGAGAAAGAAATCCAAAGAAATAGTGGATTGAATTATACTTTTAGACTCATTGGTGTAAATACTATGAGGCAACTATGACCGTTGACTTTTGACTGATTCAAATCCGTACGTAATAAAATTTGCATTTATCAAAACTTCTGATTTCCATTATTATTCCTCAACATCCAAATAATATTATGTCTTGATTGCAACTGGAGGGGATCATACATGAAGCAAGATTGAAAGCTATAATATGAGCTGCTGTTCAACACGCATGTACTATAATAAATGTTTAATAAAACCATTCTCAGCTTTCTAAAGTTTAACAATGCGCATAATTCCGAATAAGTCTGTCATTGCATATCTTGTAGCACCAATAGAACCTCTACATTACAAGTCGCGTTAGAAGGAGTAGTTGATTGCTCCAACCATTTCATTGGCGAAGTATTTTCGACAAACAGCTCGCAACATGAACAACCCACCGAGAGACCAAAATACCCATCAACGTATAAACAAAATACTTTCGACAAACGACACTTTACAACAAACGCAACACCATGCCGGATCATTAACCCGCTGATTAATGCCTTTTCTTGCAGCTCAGCACCAAACTTGTTGCCGACAACCAATTGTTATTGAAGAAATTCAGGATGATGCCCTAACATTAGAATCAATGGCGAATCACATTTTGGATGAATTACAGGAACCGAATGATTTAAATGACAGGTCACGGAACGCCCATTACCGGCAGATGCACCCAATACTGCAACTGGGCCGAAGCATTCGAAGAAGCGAAAAGCATCACAAGCCATGACCGATCATGATCTGAATTACCTACAATTCCATCTCAATAAAAGAAGGAAATATTTGAAGGAGAAGGAAAAGAATAAAAAATACTGGTCAAACAATTTGCAAAAGCAGGAGGGGCTCAACGCCCATTGCAACTCCAAAACCCAATTCCACCACCTACCTAGATGTGTCACGGATGTCATCTGCATAAGATGATTAAGATTCGAGAGAAGAATGACGGTTAATAGAACAATTGTCCCCGAACTGGTATTGACACCAAAATCTATTGTAATTGATATAGACATATCAAGCATTTTCCGCGGAGTATTTTTTGAAAAGTGATTAATTTTAATAAATACACAAAAATGCTAACAAAGACGATGTCCGTGTTACTTTTGATACTCTGCTTGTTGGTTGGTACCTTCGCAACTGACATGGCACCAATGGCCATACCTACACCAAAGAAAGTATACGTAGTAGGCCCGTATATTCCAACTCAACAACCCCAACAGACCCGACCGCTATCAATGTGTGCAATGAATTGGAGAGGAGACGTTAGGCGCGATGCTCAATACTATATGGCTGATGGATACAAACTTGCTTTGTCTTGTAGACTAGATTGTTTGAGTAAAGTGTCAGGAGAGGTTCACTTTGACGGAGGATGCAAACAGAGATACTACTATTATGGAAGCATTGGTACATGCTTACAGGCAGGAGAGTTGAGCAACTCGCAAGCAAAGATTGCAGAGAACTTTTGCATGAATTGCAACGGATGCAAAAAATCTCACAGCAGACCATTCAATGCTGCTTCTGCAAAATCAGCTCAAGGAGATAACAGCGGAAGACTACCAAAATAATAAATGGGTGTAACTTAAAATTTCTGTGTCTTGACTGTTGTTGAAGAAATTCGTCAAAGTCCCAATCAAGTCATCCTAGACTGAGTTTGACAAGTTCGTCCGCCAATGGATTTTTATTGTTTTTAGCTCGCTTTATTTGCCACCAACAACAGAAAAAAGTTTCAGTGGCAATAAACACATTTTTATTTACCCAATATACTTTGTTTTATTGAAATCACGAGATTAAGATCTTAAGCTAATTGTTGGATAGTATAATGTGATAAATATAAAAAAAATTTCGAAATACAATGTACTGTACACATCTCAATATATATTGGGTGCTATCTATGAGAAGGGACTTAGAGATGAGAGTGCACATAGATTATTGTAACCATAATCAACTTGGTATAAGAAGATGAAGGTGAAGTTTCATGAATGTCCCAATTAAATCATAAATGACAACAAAGGCACAGGTCATTGCGTGGGTTGCAAAGATTGAAAAGCAGATGAAAAAGGACAAAGTCTCCTCGGGCCACAAGGAGTTCGAAAGTTACAGACAGGTGCTCGTGTACTTCCGTGACAATAAAGACAAAATGACCAGCTCAGAAGTAAGTCTTTATACTCTCTTTCTAAACTTTAGTTTGAATCATTTTGCAAACAAGCATTCAGCGAGAATTACGTTGAATATGCTAGAGAAAACATGACTTGGAAGAGATTCCGTGCAATAGAGCTCCCCCATTTGTCCCAGGATGTTACGTCCACAGAGCAAGTCGTAATAGAGCCTGTGATCCAGAACACCACGGAACAAGAAACGCGGCAGGCTACACATACAGAGGAAGTCCGTGGTCGAGCAAGATCATACAGAGCAAGTCGTAATTGAGCCTGTGATCCAGAACACCACGGGACAAGAAACGCGGCAGGCTACACATACAGAGGAAGTTGTGGTCGAGCAAGAAACACAGCAGGCCATATCTATTGAGCCTGTAACTACCACCATCCCTACACCCACCCCAGTAAGTCGTAATTATATACCCCATTAACCTGTTTTTCAGTCATTTGATGTGCTTTTCCAGGAACTCCTTTACCTGCATGGACGTTTGGCGAGGATGGAGCTCGACGGAGATGACTTGAGGGAACAGCTGGCGAGGACAAGGTTGGACGGAGATCAACTTAGAGCTCGTTTGACAAGCACGGAACTCGACGGAGATCAACTCAGAGCTCGTTTGGCAAGGACGGAACTCGACGGAAATGAGTTGAGGGAACAGCTGGTGAGGACAAGGTTGGACGGAGACCAACTCAGAGCTCGTTTGGCAAGCACGGAACTCGACGGAAATGAGTTGAGGGAACAGCTGGTGAGGACAAGGTTGGACGGAGACCAACTCAGAGCTCGTTTGACAAGGACGGAAACTCGACGGAAATGAGTTGAGAGGACAGCTGGTGAGAATGGAAAATAATAATTTGGATATTTTTAACCACAACCACACTAGAATCTCGAACCTTGAGACAAGGCTCCATAGAGTGGAGCTTCAATTGTCAAACACGACAATTATTCTCGCCATAGGCCAGATCATGTACATCCTGAAAACTGCATGTGAAAAGGCCTATTATTTCCTCAACCAAGGGGTGTTTCCGCGAGACGTCAAGTTCCTCCGGCCATCCAAGATCCAGGCCATCCAAGC
>JAOPGA020000082.1:0-13595 GCA_026419775.2 Acrasis kona
CCGTACTCCCGCAATGTCAATAAATAAAGAGGATACCAAACTATCTAGCTGCTGGAGTTGTGTAGAATTCCAGCAGAAACAATCTGCAGCGTAAGTTATAGTCGGAATAATAATGGTATTCACGGCCATAATGAGCTGGTTGATGGGGAGAAAGTGGTTCTTGAGCTTTTCAAATTTTTTTCTGACTTGAGAGGTGATATGGTCAATGTGGCCAGAATGAGAACCGTCAGCAGAGAAGTGAGCGCCGAGGTAGCGTATGGGTTCTTGCGGAGGAAGAGACACAATGGGTACACCATCAATGAGTATGGATGGTGGTGTGGTTGTATTAAAACCATGGGTGTTTGAGCAGAGAAATGTTTTAGAGGCATTAATCTCTAGACCGGTACCGTTTATAGCCTCTAATAATGCATCTATTAGCATCTGCAGATGTAGAGTGCTGTCTGATGCTAGCGCAACATCATCTGCATAGAGAAGAGAAGAGATACAAATGCGGTCGTCGTGAGTGAATTTGTATCCAATGTTCAAAGAGTTAATTTTATCCGCAATTGTATCAACAAAGAAGTTGAACAGGAGTGGTGATAAAATATCACCCTGTCGCACACCTCTGCAGACTTTGAATTTCTCTGTAATACCAAGACCCGTAATAACATCACTGACGCTTATTCACTCCAGATAAGGATGGGTCAATACAATTTGATCGAATCATGTTCTTTGTGATGACGCCCAATCACTATTCATTGGTCTTAGCTGAAGCGAACAAGTCTAAGAAATGTATACATTTGTATGCAATTAATTCAATTGATTTGGCTGCCTTGTCCAATCTTCAGCGCGTCGTAAGATATTGCAAGCAGAGGTACAACTTGGAGAGGGCGGTTTTGAAATCTGTTGCCATAAAATCAATGTTTGCTCCCAACCTGATGCAACATCATGTGGTCCAAGAACGTTGATAAATGCTGCAATTGTGAAACATTCGATTGATCAGAGTGCAGTTGACTTTAAAGAACACTCGGTGTCAATTAAATATCCTGATGAAGCTGTTGATGATGCCGTTAAATTGATGATTGAGGGCTGCAATTTGTACTTTAACATGCACAAGCCACCACAATCCCCACCACCTCAAACCCCACCACCACAAACCCCACCACATCAAACTCAAATTAAGTCGAGAAGAGGGAAATTACAGTCCACACCAAATCAACCCACTTCTGAAAAGAAAACGTATGCTAAAATCCATAGTGGACTGAAACCCCCGCCTACTTTTCCTCAAAAGACTGGTTCAAAACAAAACCAAATGGATGATACAAGCTTCATCAAAAAGAATTTAAGGAAGCGCAAATCATCAACAATAGAGTTTGAATCAGGTGATGAGGATGAGCACAGAGAAAAAGAAAAAAATAAAAAACAGAAGAACTAATTTTGAGAACTATAATTTTTATTATACACTTTCATCCTAACTATCACTGCTGTCACAACTGTTACTGTCATCGGCATTATGACTGCTGCTAGAACTCTCACTATCAGACTCAAATGTGATACCGCTAATTGGATGCCTTGAGTTGACATAATCAACCATAGACTTTTTCATGTCCGTAATATTTAATCGTGGGCCAAATTTGTGACAACCATATTTACTTTCATTTTTCTTTCGTCCGGTGGCGGACCTTGACTTTCTGTTTACTACATCCCAGATCTGATCACTAGTCGGTCGAATTGATTTATACTTTCGAAGGTATCCATAATGTTTGGTGTGGTCCACAACAGCCACCACGTGAACACATAACTTGAATGCCTTAAAATGGTCACAATTACAAATGAGGTCCAAATGGTCTCTTGTAGTGTAACGAACTATTTTAGGCCTTGTACCCTCTTCTTGATAGATTACCTTATAATAGGGACCATTCTTGCTATGCTGAATATGTCCACGATCCACAATGTTGAGTGCGCATCTCTCAAGCATCTCTGCTTCTAAATCTGTTATTTCGCAGGTATCGGCAAGTGGAAATCCCAATTCTCTTGTTGAATATAAAGCATTCTCTACGTCTTGAATTAGTATCAGACGAGTCCGTTTTGGAAGGTTATCCACATTTAAAAGTTTTTGTTTGGTTCTTTTTGGTATTGCTTTCTTGAGACTCCTGTCGTCGATGTGTGCATCATAAAATACGGAAGATTGCAACGATAAACATTCTATAAAGCAGGTAACTACTTCGAGCAGACATTGAATGTTAAATAGATCCCTCCCAAATATCTTTTCAAGAGGCTCTACAAGGCTAGTCCTCACTCTCATGTCATTTATAGACAATTCCTGTCTGTTGTCATCTTTGCAATATGTGTTGATGAGAGAGTGGAGTTTCCGACTCTGAAAATAATTTGTAAAGTCCTCTGACCCAAGAACCTCATTCCAATATTGTTCATAACAAGCAAGATTTTGTTCAATCTCATCCCTATCCATATCAATTAGTCCAGCAGACTCATCCGTATCTTCAATTGTAGAAACTATATCATTAACATTGTGCATAGGGTACAATTCTTCAATTTTCCTTTTTACACTCTCTACAAAGTTGTTAACACACAAAACGATTGGTATTGATGGGAACACTCTTTTCCAGGCTAATATTGGTGCCTCTTCTCCATCACTAACTAAAGCATGTTTTTTTATACTGATTTTATGGTTTTCTTTTATATATGAAATAGCTCTAATGTGAACTTGCTCTGAGTTTGACTGAAAATTAGAAGAACTAATTTAGTGAGCTTACCTCGTGAATGTAAACAAATCCAACCTGTATCTTGTTGTCTCTGGTAAATGGATTTTTAAATGCAAGACACGTGATGTGGCCCAATTTGTGATCCAAGGTGCGAATGTACCACATTGGCGCGGAGTTGATTACCAATAAACAATCTAACGTAAAAAAAAGTATAAATGTGCTTTTGATCAGGCTTGTAACCCGAACAACATCTGAGAAAAAGGCAGAGGTCCGACTGATTTGATTCAACTCACAATCTTTTAAGTCCTGCTCTATGCTTCTTTGATCTAATGCTACATCTACCAATGATTAATTCAAGTAGTGGCGTGGGTACCTTCAATAACATGGTCAGGTTTTGGTTTTCTTTGTGTAACAGGGGAGGTGATGGTCTTGAGCAATAGTAACAACACGCTTCGATGAAGTAGAACATGCTCAATGCGATGAAATCCCTGTTGGTTTTTGTGTACAAATGATGTCTGCAATATCTGATCATAATTTATTGCGGAGAACTCCAACCAACTACCAAAGCTATCACACCTGCTCAAGAAATTTGTAGGGGTTTTTGTTGTGAATAAATAAAAGCCTATTCGACCATAGGGGATATATTGCATTGAATCGTTGAGAATCAAAGATTCATCCCAACAAGTTGTTAGAAATGTCAATGCATCCTGAATAGAGATACCTGTGCACTTCTCATGAAGTGCGCAGTAATACTCTGAGTATAATGTTTTTGTTGTATACTTCCACAGCACGGTATCTAATATTTCAAAACGTTTGTTGATATCATCAACAGCAGTGTAGTCAATAAAAGGCTCTTTTGTAATACAATCCATTTTTATTTAGAGGTGAACAATAGACAGCATTTTAATACTGAATGTTGGTTACAGCATTTAATCCCACACGTTTGAGTGACTTATCAACAACTTCCGCATTCAAGGTCTTACAAAACTTTTTCATCTCAAACACGTGCTGAGTTGTAATTCCTTTGTGGGTTGGTTATCTTATCTCTGCTCTTTGCTCCTTCTGGTACTTTTATTTATTTAAATGATTTCAAGGATACCTTTTAAATGTTAAAGTGACTAATAATAACAAGGTAATTATGTCCACCATCAACGCCGCTTGGGTAACAGGTTGTTAGCTTCCACCTCTACATGCGGTTGTCGTGAATAATGCTTGCCGCTTTTAGATAAAAAATGTTAAGGATTAGCATGTATAGTATCATATCAAACGTAACTACATTGTTCAAGGGTTGTTGCCTCAACCATACAATCTTTGAGCAGTAATATGTTCATTGTAGACTTTGATTACAACAATCTGAACAAGTTGATATGTAAGAGGACACTTGTACTTGTTTGTGGGGTTGTCTCGAAGAATTTAATTATCTGTGTAGTCAATGTTGTTATAATTTATTTAGATCTTTTTGCCTTCTTCTTTGGCGTATTGTTTTTGTTAGCGCGTTTCTTGGCCTCTGCTTTCTTCGCGTTTGTTTCTCTCTTCCGCGCCAATTCTTTTCGATATTCTTCTTCCTCCTCACACAGCTCATTTAATCGTTCAAATAACAAACCAATATCTGTTTTTGCAAGCATGTCCAACTCAGACTCTAAAGCCCTGGCTTTCTCAGCTAATACACGACGAGAGTTATGACTACAATGGACAGTTCCAATCCGGAATCCAGTATACGGTGCGATAAAATGTTCAACCGCTTGAGAGCTTATAAATATTACCTCACCAGGCTTGTACAAGAATTTTACTCCTATTTGTGGCAGGCATAATTCCCCACCTTCAAAACAACCGTATGATGCAAGAACAGAGAGGCCGCCCTGGATATCATTCCAATCCCTATGATTTTTAACGCGTCCATTATTGATAGCAAGACCAAGGAACGCATCATCCAGTGATGATTTCATTAATCGACCGTATGCCTCTGTGCACCTGCCAGCCACATCCCGATACGTCTTCCACATAGAGTTGTCAATATTCTCAAAATAGGCGGACGTGACTTGACGGAACACCTTTAAAGTGGTGGACAATCGAATGATGCTCTCGACAGCAAAAACTTTTCCATTAGCTAGTATCTGTCTACTAGCGCAGGCATCATGCTGTTTGCCCTCGGGAACCCAATCCATAAGATGGTACACTGACACATCTTCCTCTTCCTTGTGCCTCTCGTCTTTTGCACTAACTTTTTGATTTGGGAATGTATTGAACAACTCCAGTATCGCATACGATATCATCTTGATGGCCTTCTCACTCATAAAATCTGGAATCATAATGTATAAAACGTCAAGATCAGCATCCAAACCAATTTGTATTGCTTCTTTTGATTCGATTAATTCGAGCTCCTGCGCCATATAATCCTCAAATACTGTTCCGACGAATGGTTCCATTCTTTTTTGGAATTGATTTTGTGTGCCGGTAATTAAATCCGTCTTTTTAATTTTGTGGTAGACGCGAATTGTGGACGAGCTCAACGTTTTTGAAGTAAAGTTTGACTGCTTTTTGTGAAATCGTGAGGATTCTGGGTAATTCTTATCTTTCGCTCTATCTTCTTTCGTTTTTGTTAGTTCTGACTTCGATTTCCAAAACCTGCTACCACGTTTGTCGTTTTGGTTAAGCAGCTCACTACCATGATGACTCTTATACCAATCAATCACTCTTTGCTGCTCTTTGGTAAGCGGGCTTTCTTTCATAAAATTCACAAACTCTGTGTGATAAGTTAAAAGATCCATCTGCAAATTCTCTTTGTGTTGGGCTTCTTCAATTTGATCTAAGAGGGGATAATACAAATTGTCAACAATCTAGAACTATTAATTGATTGCAAAAGAGTTTCTTACGTTCGACTTCAATTTGAAAGATTCATGTTCATCGGCATCTTTCTCAGAGTTATCGCAATTGTTGTTATCTCAGTTGTGGTCTCTTTTCTTGGAGTTTAGCTTGCTTTTTAACGAAAATATCGCTTGCTCTGTAGCTAAACAATCGTCCTGCGAAATGGATTGGAAGTTAATTGGCTTATAACTATCTTCATGAGGCGAATTTTTACTGATCGCAGTTGAATTTTCTGATGATACTTCATTATTCTCCGTCTCTCTACGCTCTAGTGCTGTTTGATACCTCTTAAAAAAGTTAGTAATTTCACACACACTGCTCACCTGAGAATATGTTTGCACTGTTCTAGGGCGAAGTGCATTTGGGTTCGCTTGATACTCCTTCAAGAGTTGTGCGTACTCCGCTCTGTCTATTGCTTGACCGCCGCTAGTATAAAATCCACCTCCAGTCATGTTTCTTACAAAAAATATTGTTGAATCGCATTCGAAGAGCAGGAAGAGGCTCCGCTATAGGTACTACTTAAAACGCCATTCGTAGCAGCTTTAAGATCATATCTACAACACCCTTACCAGGAGATTGGGCTGAGTTGTTCACGTTTGCAATATTCGCCATTCGTAGCAGACTAAGGCCAGAGGTGTCAGCATCTCATTTTCTCCAAACACAATTAATTTACAAAATTTATTAGAATCTGGTAAGAAGGTTTGTCTTCAAACCATGATCATCACATTGGAAGAGATTTAACACAGGACCGGATAAGAATCAATAATAAATATTTTATTTTATTTTATTCAATATACTCCATATTTGACCACTGGTCGGACGGATTGATTTATATTGTCGTAGGTATCCATAGTAATTGCTGAAATCAATCACAGCGACAACATGAACACATAACTTGAATGCATTAAAATGTTCACAATCACAAGTGAGATGCGAGTGGTCTTCTGCATAATACCTAACTGTAAAATGATTTTCATCAACCTCTTGATGTATCACTTTGTAATGTAGGCCTTCATGACTTTTTTGTACATGTTTGCGATCCACAATGTTGAGTGCAGATTTCTCAAGCATTTCAGCTTCCAGGTAGGTAATTCCACAGGTGATAGCTAACGGGAAATTAAATTCCCTCTTTGAATAAATCAAACGATCTTCTCCATAGTTTTTCAGCTTACAGTTCAATAATAATGATGTCCTTTTTGGCAAATTTTTTAGATCTGTCAGCATAAGGTGCTCTTCATTTGATAACAGACGCTTCAAGAAGCATGCTCGATTTTGCTTAATGTATGTTGAGTAGAATTGGTGGGACTGTTTCGAGAAAAATTCGACAAAAAAGAGCACTACATCGTGCATCGATCTCGATCTATCATCTCCTAAATCTGCTTTGATTAGCTTGTGTGTTAACTCAACCAAGTTTGTTGCAATTCGCTGACCATTAACTACCCCAGCATTTTCACGTGCATTTTGACACACAGAAGTTAGGAGAGAATCAAGCTTGTATCTTCGGAAATAGTCTGAAAATTTTTTGGAGCCAAGTAATTGATTCCAGTACTTTTCGAAGTCATTGATTTTGCTTTTGATTTCACTGGAGTTGAGATCAATCAGACCTTTTCTGCTGTCTTTGAAGTCTCCTTTCAATGTCTTTATTACTTCCTCGATTTGTTTATCTTGGTATTTAAATTCCTTCAATTTGTATTTAATGTTGTCCAAGAAGTGATTGCAACACAAAAGGCTGATGATTTGGGGATGCATGAGCTTCCATGCATTTATTGGACCCTTTTCACCATCGGTTATTAGTGCGTGCCCATTAATCACAATTTTAAACTTCTCCTCAATGTAACACAGAACGCGAACATGCACTTGTTCTGATTTGGTCTTCATAATTAGTTTAAACTATAAGATGAAATTCTTACTTGATGGAGGTAAACGAAACCTACTTGTAACTCGTTAGAATCAACAAAAGGATTTTTAAATACTAGAGCTGATACATACCCTGGCCAAATATTGAACGTCCCATCAAAGAACCATAATTTGGCGAACTGCATTGCAACCAAACTGTCTTGGGTGAAGAGCAACGAAAACTGATCGTCAATAGTGTCTGCAACCTGAACAATATCTGGAAAGAATGCCATTGTCCTACTAATTTGTGAAGACTCATTTTTAGTGTCTTTGTGTATGTACTTGATGTTTTCAATCTGCTTCCGACATTCAGCTTGAAATTTAGTACTAGTAAGACCTTCATCATAAATCTGTCGTGCAGTCTTTCCTTTAGATACATTCAACTTTATGTTTTCCATTTCACCCGGTGTTGATCTTTTTTTTGTTGATGTTATGGTTTTCAATAACACAAGAGGAACATCTCGTCTGTAGAACATTAGGCCATGGAACAAACCTCTATTGTCTTTCTGCGTTAAAATGTACTCGTGTCTTTTGAATGCATGCTGTTTATGGTTGACAAAAGGAGTATGGATTATGTTATCCTCAAATCTCCTTCGGGATGTATAGTTTAACCATGTTCCAAATTCGTCTTTTCTTCGTGTGTGATCAGAGAGGTCGTTTGTTGTAAATAAATAAAATCCACTCTTTGCGTAAGGAATGTACGATATTGGATTATTAAATGCTAACTCTCCTCTCCACTCTGCTTTTAGAAAGACAAACACATCTTCAATTGCCATGCTGTTGCAGTCCTCATGCAGTACACAATAGTACTTCAAGTGTTCTGTTGTCGTAACATAATTCCATAGTGAGGTTTTACAATTTTTCCTCTGACTTAAACTTGAGAGAATACTATAATCAATTAAAGGCTCATCATTTATGTGGTCTAGTTTGCTACTGTTGTTCTTTAGTGTGTTTTCGTTGCGCATTTTATTAACATGTCAACCTTATACATCAACTACAAATTAGCGGGACTGTGACCTGTATGTTCTACGTAACATACTTAGCGCAAAGTATGAGTTCCTTTGGTTCAGTCAGGTGTACTCTGATTACTAAATTTAAAGCAGCATTAACAAATTATAACAAATGTCAAAGTCATAATGAACACGAGATTATGTAAATGAATACCAGCACTATACAACAACCCTCTCATCTAACTAAGGATCATTTTTATATTTTTTATTTATAACATTCGTTGGATCATAATTTAATTAAATCTAGGTTAGATCCTGAAACCTTATGTGAGTAAAAGATAGCTGTAAGTAAAAATAGAGTATCAAAATCAATAACATACGGAAACCTAGGTGATATGAATTTATACAAAGCGGTGTCCGTTATGAGAACTCAATATTGGGCTATGCTTTGTCATCATAAAGATAGTACATACAGCAGACATGGTCACACATGGTAATCCGACACACTTGCATGTATTTCGACAATCATAGTCACAGATATTAACACCGCAGTGCAGGACTGGACTGGTTGTTACCCAACCTTCCACGTGCTAGGTTGTTTTGCAGCTGTAGATAGTCGACTAACAGGCATAAGACTCGGAGATGCTTTGACATGCCACTTTGATATCTTGTACCTGACAGGCTCTGTCTAGCTAGCTATTAACTAGTTGTGAGTATATCTTGCTGCTAAACTCAAGTCCGTCAAGCGATTTGCACATCAACATTATTTGAGACCCTCTTTCAGAATTTCTTTTTGGAGCAGGTAGATTCAAAGTTTTTGTTGAAGCGCATAGGCACTCGTGACAATATTGATCATTAATAGAAAATTAAACATTAATATTATAAAAAAGTGGTTTTATTCAATTTCAATGTATGTGTTAAAGTATCTACCAATAATAAAACTGACTTAAACTATTAGGGAAGGCCTTATTGGGCTTCATAATGTTAATTATCATAACAAAAATCTTTGTTTCATTTAAAAAAAATCTAGTAGTACCCATTAAAAAGATCTTTGTTTATTCTAATAATACAAAAGACACCCCCCATTCTTAAAATTGGTTACATATAAGTAATTGGTCGTATTCTTAAACTTGTTCATTATAAGTAATCCACGTTTTTCACTATTTCAATCAAAACAAATAATTTACAAAAAGTCTAAATTTGGTTTAAATTTGGTTTAAATTGAATAAAGAAACAATTCAAATATTTAACATCACAACAAAGTCATGTCAATTGTTAAAAAGAGAGCTCACTCAGAGGAATCGATATACAATGCTTACCAAGATAAAAAATTAAAGAACTTGGTCATAACCTACAAGAGATACAAATGGACTACACCAGAGATTACAAACGATTTTGTAACTGACTGGAAGGCTCTAGTTCTATCAAACTATGACAACAGAACGCGGATATCTGAAATGTACAAAGGTTTTCTGAAATGTACAAATAATTATCTGAAATGTACAACAAGGTACACAGGTCGCTGAATACCTTATATGAAGACCATTTTTTAACATGACTAACACAGTTTTGCACGCTCTTTCGAATGATGTGTGCCATATACCAAGATGTTCATGATCACATTCCATCGGAATTTATTCATGATCATCAAAAATGAATTTGTTGATAATACCTCTATTATTAAAGTGCATTACACTTAAAGTAGTGTTGGATGAGAATCAAAGTGCAAATTGACATTTAATTTAATTTTGACATTTATTTTTTTATCTCATTGATCTTTCAAAGGACATTCCCAGCTTTGATTATTCTATCAGTTCACTTCGGTGCTTCCGATTATGAATGTTCCACTTCAACACCATCGATTGATGCACAGCGAGAATGTGTTGTATGAAGGTCTGAGCCAAGCTACATCAGTTTTATACATGGTAATCCAAAATTACCAAACGGCAAGCATGCCTTTTACATTGGAAGAGGTAAAATGACAAGAGCACTAGATCATTTCACTTTAGGTAGAAAACATAAGAATCAGAAACAAGGTTATCTGATTAATTTAGTAGCGGCTAACGTTAATCCAAAAGACATTATACCTGGGATGTTTATACTCCAAACTTTTAATGAAGAAGAAACAAAAAAAACGGGTTTGCAAAATCACACGAGAAAGAAACGAATGAAAATGTTTACCATCAATTCAATACGTTAGATACTTTAAAAACCTTCACTCAATAAATATAAGAATTTAAAAAATCCAGGTATTTTATTATTAAATACCAATTCGACAATCTCTTATTCATAATATAGTATGTACCATTCATCCCTTTAAAATGATTAATAAATAATTGCACGTATTTCATCTCTAAATTCTCTAAATCTTTAACTGAATCAGATTGAGTAATTACATATACTCCATGTATAAAGTACTGGCTATTATGAGCTGATAATATTAACAGACAACCATTATCATAACGTAAATCACCAGTTTGAAATCGGAATCTATGTAGATTTCTATCAGCCATCTCGCTAATACCAATGTAGAATCCATAAACTTTGTCATCAAAACGTTGAACTATCACGTATAAGAAAGGCTTGTAACAAGTAGATATTTGTATATCATCACAAGTTGTTCTTAGTGTAGGTGGCAATATATCATATAAAATAACGTCTTTACTAGATTCTTCTCCTACTTCACCGTTATACCTTACCCCAAATAAGACCTTTTAGCGATGGTAATAATATGTTATTTCACTAGTTTTTAATTTTTCGAAATCAATGTTATCTGTGACAGATTTCTTACAGTACATAACTATCAAGTGAACACTTCTTCAAACACAATTACGCAATGGCATCAATTTTGTTGAATCTAATTTATTATAATATGTACCACTCATTGTGAACAGTGGAGCACTCATCATAGATTTATTAAGATTTTGTAAAATTATATCACAGTATTTAGTGACAAAAACCTTCAAATGGCTTCTACTATATTAGTAAATCCCTTATTAATTATAGTCCAAAGAATTTCTAAACAAATCATCACATGAATAAATCGATTTTAAACAAGTGATAACCAATAATAAAATTACTAATAAATGCTATGATTGACTATGTGTAACGTAAAAGCTTTTTGTGTTATAAAACTTTCTCTTTAATTTCAAAAAGCAAAAAACTCTCATGTCCAAGATCAACAAAGCAAGTCTACCTAGTTATAAAGAGGTTGATTCAGACCAATCCCCCATTTTCTCCTTTGAAGATGAATTTATCCCATCTTTATGATTAACAACAACCCAAATGAAAATAGCTTTTGTCAAAGCTGATAACACCACCAAAAAAGTGGACAAGTTATTTGACATGTTTAAGGAAACGAGTACAGTCGTAGAAGCTTTAAAGTCACAGGAATCGATCCTATACAACCACATCGCCACTTTGGTTTCTCGCGACAAAGCGAACTCTGCAACTATTGAGTCCATAAACACTCAATTAGCAACTTTATCATCACTCATCAGTAAAGAACAAGTTAGCAAGGAATCAGTACAGCAAGAGATAAACAACATGAAGAAAATCATCATCAAATTGAGCACCACCACGGACTTATCTAAGCTAGACTGGTTAAAAGGTGGTCAATCTATTGAGTTAATGATTAAAGAAGCAGGATCCTCTAGCCATCCTTTAGGTCCTCAATGGGATATAAGATTAGGTATCTAGTCTTTGAGAAAAAACATAGCATTCAACATGTTCGGTAGTCAACGTTACTTAGCTTATGCTCGTAACTATGGTCTTGGTTCTCCGATTCATCCATTGTTTTATCTGGACTCTGCATCCATCAAGCAAAATATTGCAACCTGGTTAAAGCAGAACAATTTATGGGTTTCCCCAGTCGACAATCAATTGGACTTGTCTGATGACAAATTCTATGATACGTTGGACAATTTTCAAGTTCCATTAATTAGTCAAGCGCAGCCTGTACAACCAACTGTCCAGACTCAAGCATTGAGTGGAATCATGAACCCTCAAATCATTTATTTGCCTTCTCCACCCCAGCAGCAGAGGTACAACCCATTTGGTAAGAAGCAAAATTACCAGTTAAAGGTCAGTATAACGACCAATTTTATTATTAATAAAGAATTTTTGTTTAATTAGATGTTACTATATCCTCATACAGCTGAAGATATATTCATTAATGAAGTTCGGTATTATTTTCTCTGCAATAGTGATGATGAGTTTGATGCCCAGCCCTCTTACAATAAAATTCCTAAACAACATGAATATGGAGTAGGAGTACAGTTAAAAGAATTTATTTCCAAGGATATTTTGGAGGATTGTGACATTTAAGACATTGTACAATTTTTGCTACTTAAGACGTGTGATTGTGAACCAAACAGTCCACGTATAATTGTGCTTGGTAATTTATTATCAAGAAAATTAATTAAATTTCATACACCTAGTATGCCTGATAAATCGGAAGTAGTGAATTTAGTACGTCGTGGTAATTACGTTTGCAAGTTGGATCTAAGTGATGCCTTCTTTAGTATTAAAGTTTGTGAGGATTCTCGTAAATACCTTGGAATATACTACAAAGGAAATTGTTACAGGTGGTGTAAATGTCCTCAAGGAGTAAGACCATCAAGAATGGCATGTCAAACCATTACATCAAAGGCTGCTTTTAATGTGAGTGAGAACATTGTGTTCTTTGATGACTTTTTGCTTGTTGCACAGACGTATGCTGAGCTATTAATCCTTGTTAGAAGGTTGATAGAGGAATTGGAATCATGGGGATTAAGTGTTGGGGAGCCCGTTAACTATTCCAAGTCTGTTTTAATTCCACAGAGAGAGGAAAATCTTGAGTATCTATGTTTCTCCATAAATATGAAAGATAACAGCGTTCGTATTAAATCAAGTATAATACAGAAAATGAGGGAATTGGTTCAATCTGCTGGTCAGAAAATAGCATTGAGTGAGCATGAGATTCAAAAATTGAGTAGCTTGTTGAATTCTGGGTCCCCTACTTATTCTTTTGAGAGGGCATTTAATGATGTGTTGAAAACTGTTCGTATTTTCAATACAATAAGTTTACATGAGTGTGGACTTTTGTTGACTTTAATAGATTTATGTGAGAAGACTGAGTGTGATACTCTTTAAAATAAAGTGATATTTTCCTTTAAAACATTTTGTACATTTTAGTATTTTA